>PVKN010039067.1:0-10940 GCA_004027915.1 Capromys pilorides | reverse complement strand
ATCTTGGCTTTTCTATGCGTAGTTGGACATACGCTGTGGAAAGCTGTAGGTGATGAAGTTGATTTCTAGCATGAGATGGCATTAGTTTTTCCTTTATGCTTGATGACAGAAGTCAGGTATGGTGGCAGAGACCTGTAATCCTATGGAGGCTGAGGCAGGTTTGCGAATGTAAGCCATCCTGGATAATTGTGGAACTTTGTGAGACACTGTCCCAGTTTAAAAAAGTGAGGATGTAGCTCAGTGTGAAGGCCCTAGGTTCAATCCTCAGTGACTTCAGTAGTATTTCTTACAACTGAAACTTGTCAAAGTCAGGTCAGTAAGATAAAGGCTTGCTCAGTCAAACTTCGTCGATGTTCATCATAGCTTTGAGGTGTGCAGAGCACAGGGTCAGAAAATGAGCAGAGTATGACAATTTGGAAAGCTTTCACGAGGAGGTTATACTTGGACTTTCTATGAAGAGCACTAAGGTGCACAGGGCGACGGGATTTTATCTGTCATCTGTTCATCCATCCATCCATCCATCCATCCATCCATCCATCCATCCATCCATCCATCCATCCTTTTGAGACGGGGTCTTTATGCAGTTCAGACTGGCCTTGAGCTCACTTTTGTGGCCCAGGCTGGCCTCAAATTCACACTGATCCTCCTGCCTCAGCCTTTCACGTGCTGAGATTACAGGCATGCGCCACCACATCAGGTGCATGACGGGATTTTAGGCAAAGATACAGCCTTCTGTGTTCAGGAAAACATAGGTGTAAGAAAAGAGGTTGCTAGAGAGGCAGCAAGAGCCAGACTATACAATGTCTAATTTTATCCTGCATGCAATGGGGATCTGGAATGTCAGACTTCCTCTATGTTTAAATTTGTAAAAAAACAAGACCCATCGTATGCTTAAGCTGAAAGGTAAGAAAGGAAGGAAAACTTACAAATTCATCCTTCAGATTTGACTTTACATGGTCATTTAGAGAGGATATATGATATTGTCACTGTGAAAGGAAAATTATTCTTGGCATGCTGGAGTGGAGGAAAGGCTGAACAAGTGTCTGTCTAGCCTGTATTAGGATTTGCTGAATGCAGTTCATCAGTAGTATCCAATCATGTAAAGACCTCACTGATAGGTTCTAGTGAATTTTTTAAGACTTTTATTACTGCACATATCTTAACAATAGGAAGGAACCAGAAGGCCAGCAATACTGTGATGTAGAACCTTACAAGCTACCAATAGTATACCCAGAGGGAGTAGGGAGTCCTTTGGGCCCAAACTAAGTCAAGTTCATGCCAGAGCAAATCAGAAAAGGAATGGAAAACACTAACAGGTCAGATCATGGCGTTCTGTAATGTGTGGGGCAGACACACTTGTCTCCTCTAATTTCCATAGATCTACCAGGTGGTAAAGGGTGGCTGCTTTCTGCCAGTGCATCGTGCAGTGACATAGCTTAAGTCAGAATCCTGGTTTGGTCAAGTTGGAGTTCAAAATACAGCTCCTGCAAACTTGCCGTATACATGAACTTTGCGGGGAATGGCCTCCCAGTTCCCATTCAGGTGTATGAAGTCAGTTTCAGGTTCAGGGCTGTCACAGAGGCTCCTGTGGTGTTAACACTAAATAGAAACAACGTTGCTTGAGGGCCTAAGGCCATTATGTTGTGTGGGGTTTGTAGTATTGGCTGAAACCAGAGGTTTGGCAGAAGGCTTTCACAGGGATGTCACACATTCACTGAATTAGTGAAGCTTTCTGGCTTGTGTTTATTATTGAGTCAACACAGACCTTTCTTTGTAGCAGTGCTGCAAATCGGACCTAGGGCCTCTGAGGTGCTTGGCAGGTGCTCTCCTGCTGAGTTACATTCCCAGCCCTCAAAGCAGACTCTTCACTGCATTTGTTGGAAGCCTGTATCTGGTGTGAAGTTTCTGGTGTCCCTGCAGTTGGAGCACAAGCACCTTCCACATCCACTGCACTTGCAGGACCTGGTTTTTGTGCAGACTGCGTAGAACAGGGCTGCAGATTTGTTTAAAGAACTTTGCACACATGCCACACTCATAAGGTCTTGCTCCAGTGTGAATTTTCTCGAAAAGTTTTTTTTTGTATGTGTATGTGTGTGCATTGTTCTGGTGTTGGGGATCGACTGCAGGCCCTCGTGTGCTAACTGAACAAGAACACTGCTCCTGGGCCATACCTCAGTCTTCAGCAAGTTTAGATTCGCAACCAAAGGCCTCCCCACATTGGGTATGCTCAGGCTTTTCTCCAATGTGAATAGGCATGTGCTGAAGAAGTTTTTACTTGAACCTGAAGGTCTTACCACCTTCCTTGCAGTCAGTGTGGACTGTCTTGCTAAATAAATGTGTACCTGAGGCTGTCCACACACCTGTTAAACTCATATAGCCTTTTTTCCCCCGCAGGATGGATTCTCTAGTGCTGAATAAATTACATTTGTGGTAGAAGACCTTCCTGTGCTTAACCACATTTGCTACTTTTTTCTTTCCAGAAGATCTCACTCAGTGATTCTGTGTGGCTCCATCGCTTTGGAGAAGTCCAGTGATGGAAAAGATGCGCAGTGTCTGGGAAGTCAGCCCCAAGCTCTGCAGGGGAAGGACTTCCCTAGTGTGCAGACTGTGCAGCTCTTCACCAACGATCGCCTTCTTGTACCCTTACTGTGGGGTTTTTCTCCACTGTGCTCTTGGTGTTAGGTTTGCAACGAAACAGTCTGACTTCCCAGTGCTCCGCTCACGCAGTTTGTGACCACTCTTCCTTAGTATCCAGCCAGACATGAAATATTTTCCATAATAGGAACACATATTTCACAAAGATAAGCCCTTCTGGGTTAGTAGATGTGGTTTTGGTTTTGGAGTCCTGATTTGTGATATTCCACAGACATTGTGCTCAAAACGTTCCTCCTCGGTTCCTGTCCATTCTAGGCCATTGACTGTGAAGATGAAAGTTCAGAGTTCTCTAGAACCACACTGGGGTACAGTCTTCTGAGCCTCTAGAAGGAAACCCCATTATTCCCAGAAGTACATAACCGCGTTGTCTGAGTAAAGTGCCTCAGTGCCACTCGAACTGGACTCTGAGCAGAGCAGGGCACGTGAGGCTCTTCTGCCAGAATGGGCCACCTAACTTCAAACCTGGTTGCTTGTGATTGGGTCAGAGACTCCTCTTACCCCTTTGTCACTTAAGTTCTGACCCAGCACTGCAGGGCCAGCCTGGCAGTTTCTCTCTTTTGGAATGTAAGCCTTTTCTCTCTTCCCTGTTTAACTCATAGGTAAAAATAAAATGAACAGACACTCCTCTGCCTTGAGCGAGATGTCAAGCAAGAGTAAACCTGCAGCCACATACTTCCCTAGGGATGGGCATTAGGATTGATACGCTGAATAAGTATCAATCACCTTGAAAGAGCCAGAGTCACCAGCCCAAGCCCAACAGGAAGAGACCTTGTTCGGTATTCTTGCCTGCTTGCTACACCCCCTTCTGTGTGACTGGCTTCCCCATTTAGTACTGGATTTAATTTTACCTGAGCAATGGTGCTTGTAATCCTAACAGTTGACCAAAGCTTTGTGCTACCTCATGCCTACATAAGCAAGTTCCCATGTCTTCTCTACCACCTTAGACCTGCCTCACCACGTGGTTTTCCTCTATAAAAATCCCTGGAAGAGACAGTTTCCTAGGGACCACCCACTCAGGATCTCCCCCTCCCCCGTTCCTCAGATAGGAGCTTTCCCCCAATCTTGCTCATAAAAAAGTAAAGTGGATAATTATCAATTAGTTACCATAAAGTTCAGTGTTAATGAGGGGACCCAGGATATAACAATGTGCACCTGCCTCAAAAAATAGCTATTTTATCTACATATGTCTGTCTGCTAGACAGGCTCAATACCTGAAAACTGGCTTGTTTCCAGAAAACTCCAGATACTTTGAACAGAAAGTTTGATACTTCTAAAACTAAAATGTAAAGCAGGCACAATATGATGCAGTTAAGCATTTCCCCATAGTGCGTGTTTTATGCACTCTTAACGTGGTATACCGCACAATGAGAGGAAGAACTGTCCAACTTACTAAGCAGGGTCTTTGAAGGCCAAGGCATACCATATCAAAGGCATTCAGAATGCATCTCGACCGCAGGAGACCTCTAAAAGAGTGGTACCAAAAGTGCTCTAGGTGTCGGTGGCATCACCAGGGTCATTCATAGATCTGGTGGTAGGCTGAGTTCATGGTAAGTGCCGAGGCCAGCAGTGTGGCTGTGCTGAAGGCTGCAGCAACTTGGATGGCCTAGTTCCAGTGTAGTAAAGAAGATCATGCGTCTTGGTGGTGGTAAGGTTTATCTTTAAATGAGGAAATTGTAAGTAGACGAAGTCTGTGAACTTAGTTTAAAAATTATTTTCCATTTTGATATTAAAAAAGGTATAAGCTGTTTCTCTAGATATACTGGTATATTTATTAGCCTCATACTTTAAAAAGCGCAAAATGAGTAATACAGAATATTTAGGCTTAGGTAGATGTCATATTTCATAAAATAGAATATTAAAGGAGAAATCTCAAGGATTGACATTTAATATTTTTACTGTTTTAAGTAAAACATCTTTCAGTAAAATTGTTTCCTTCACTGATAATAAGTACTTGGTTTTCTCAATCTCTAGCTGCATATTCATATCTAAAGATATTGAAAGGCATAAAACTGACATTTAACTCATGGAAGAGAAATTATACTCCAAGTAAACCAGGCAAAGCTCTAAGTAAATGAGAATATGAAGAAAGTTATTGTGATGGGTTTAGGTGTCAGCTTGATTGGTATGAAAGATGCCTAGAGAAGAGGCAGGGGAGATAGCTCTGTGGCACAAGTGCCTGCCTGGCAAGTGCAAGGTTGTGAGTTTGAACCCCGGTCCTGCAAAAGAAAAAAAAAAGCCTAGCGAGATGTACTGAGTTATTTCTGGGCGTGTCAGCTGTGTCCATAAGAGGCACTTCAGTCAGTGGATTGAAAGAGAAATACTGCTCCTCCCCCATTGTGAGCAGGTGCCCCCCAAGAGCCGAGGACCTGGAAATAGCACCGAAGGCAGAAGAAAGGTGGACTATTTCTGTTCCAGAGCTAGGCCACTTCAGTAGTGTCCTTGGACGTCAGAGCACTGAGTTCTCCAGTGGTGTCCCACTTTCTCAGCCTTGGATAAGAGGTATACCATGGGTGTGACTGTGTCTCAGGCCTTGGACCTACCCTGAGCCAAGCTGTCAGCATCCCTGATTCTCTGCAGTAGACACAGCCCGCTGTGGGGCTCCCAGGAGTCTGGCCTCTACTTAACCAGATTCCACATGCTTAGATCTAAGGCCAGTACCAGTTTGAAACATGAAATTTGGGCTGGGATGCAGCGTAGCGTAGATTCTGATCTGCAGTACCTCAGCAAACAAGCAGCCAAACAAATCCTGGTACTTTCTCCTCTGCAGCTCTAAGATAACTCCCACCTCGAACTTGAGGTCACCGACCAAGACCAGGAATCCTATTTCGTTAATCTTTGTATCTTTATTATAGCTCCTTGTTTATAAAATATACTATCAATATTCAAAAATGTTCATTGAAGAAGGGGAGATAGCTTGGCATTCTAAGCACCTGCCGGGCAAACACAAGGACCCAGGCTCAATCCGTTATTGCTTAGTGTGCTGGCCCTGCCCCTGGGCCCACTGAGTGGGCCATCAGATCTGGTGTGATGCATACCTGTAATCCAAGCACTGGGGAGGCTGAAAATGAGGCAGGAGTCCGAGCTGCATAGTGAAACCCTGTATAAAATAAAGATTAAAAAAAAATATCATTGTAAGAATTTGAAAAAGCTTGAGCAGAGAATATGAAAAGACTTAACGCTTTGGTGCCCTCAGGTGGCATAATGTTGCAAAGCAATTTAGAGAATATTGAATTATTTTTAATCTTGAGCTGTATTTGGATTTGTTACTATGTCCCTATATTAATAAGACTTCTTCCACTCCAAATTATCTTGATATTATGGTTTATGTCTAAGTTGTCTCCCCAAAGCCTCATGCAATCATGGGGCAGGGACTTTTAGAGTTTGAGACTTGACTCATGATCCACTGGGATTATGTGTTTTAGTACTGATGGGATTATGGGTCTGAGTACTTCTGGGATTATGGGTGTAGCCTAAGGCGGATAGGTTGAGGCGGAGAGTCTGAATATAATATAAAGAGAGAGAGAGACACACTCTAGCTGTTGCTCTCTGCTGCCCGGGTTGGTTGGTTGCTTCTGTTGTGATTGTTGCTGTTCCGCCACCTTGAACTGGATGCCCTCTGCCATGTGCCAGTCTGCCTTGGGCCAGCCGAATATGGACTGAAACCTCCAGTAACTGTGAGCTAAATAAACCTTTCCTTCCTTCATTTTGAGTGTCGGATATTTGTGCCAGCAAAACGAGTAAAACGTAACTAAGACACTTGATCATGTCAAAAATTATTTGACTAAATCTCATTCCGCTTCCTATTGAAGTACATGAGGTAGATTTCTTGAGCTGACTGGTTTACCGCTCTCTCATTTCTCACTCTCCAGTTGCCAAGACATAGTGGTTCTCACTGTTGGCAGTTATTTTTCCAGTAGGCAGATGGGTTGCACATGTGGAAGGCTTAGAAGATACCTCTAGCCTTTATATTACTCTACTGCCCATGGAGCTGCATTTCTTTTGTAAGTATACATTCATTTCATATTAGAATGTAAATCATAGTTCTGTATTTTCATTTAACTTTTTTATGCCTCTTCTAAAATGATGTTTTTTTGTTTTTCTACATTGTGAATATGTAGGTCCATTTCCTTTTTTTTTTTTTTTTTAATTGTCTTTTTGAGGCAGGCTCTCCCTATGCAGTTCCGGCTGGTCTGGAACTCACTTTGTAGGCCAGGTTGGCCTCAAACTTGGCAACGATCCTCCTGTCTCAGCCTCCTGAGTGCTGGCATTACAGACATGTGCCACCACACCTGGCTCATTACTTCTAGCTGAAGAATAATGGTGACTATATTAATCAGGAGCTTTTAGATATATGGAAAATATGAGTGGTTATTCCTATATTACGATTATGCAGATCTGATGACATGCTGTAGATATGTTGGTTTCCCTAACTGTTGAAATATTTTCAGATTACTCTACTCTGCAGCTGTCATATCCAGGAATTCCAACAACTGCAACCTGAGAATATTTGTAAAGAATGATTTGTACAGGAGATGTACAAGTATTTTTCTTTTTTGCTCTTTAACCCAACAGCTACTGATACGGCCTTTACATTTTATTAGGTACTACAGTCTAGAGATGATTTAAAGTATTCAGGGAGAAGCGTAGAGATTGCGTGCAAATACTACAATGTTAGGACTCTGATCAATGTGTTTTGGTGCCTTAGAGGTCCTGAAACAGATTCCTCCTGGATACCAAGAGATCTGAAGAGCTAGGAGTAAGATATTTGTTCTAAGGATGTCCAATTCAGGGCAATGGAAGAGCCTGGAGAAAATTCTTTGGAGGTTCAGTGATTGAAATGAAAGGTAAAATACTGTGACTAGGAAGGTCTTCAGTAGAGGTTCCCATCACGTCCAGGTATCATACAGTACCTTTTACTTAAAAGCGTTTTTCCGTTCACTTGATTAACAACAGTTTACTGGGAATCTGTTGTATAGCAGTCGTTGTGTAACCTCTAGCAACATAGGTCATGAACAGGAAGGCCCATCTTGGGTGAAACTTTGCATCTGGTGAGGAGGTAGGGGAGTAAATGAGGCACTGTTCCGGGTAGTACTACACGCCTAGGGGCCAGTTAGAACATTCTCTGCAGAGACGGAGCTGATTCTTGTTTTGGGAAATAATGAGGTGTTAGCTGGGTGGAAAGAAGTTTCGAGAACAGGGCTGCTGTGTGAATCACACTGCAGGATTATGTATGGAAGAATAGTGAAAAAAGCCAGAATGGGAAGGAGCGCTCTTGGCAAGGCTGTGAACCTCGGTACCATGGTGTGCGTTTCCCATTGTTATCACTTCCTGTCTAGTTGTTCCTTCACATGTAGTGCCCTTTGCCTCTTTTGATCAGTGGACTTCAAGTCTATTTTATCTGTAAATAGGGTAGCTATTCCTGCTTGCTTTTTGGGTCCTCTGTCGTGGAATGTTGTTTTCCATTCTCTTTTAGTCTTTGAATTTCTTTCTGGATTAGATGTATCTTTTTCATACAGCATGCCACTTGGTTTTATTTTTTAATCTGTCAGCCTGTCTCATTTAAGAGTCGAAACCATTCACATTGAGTTATTAGCTAGACTTATTCCTGACATTGCAGTCTTTTTCTTTTCTTATTGCCTTTTCCTCCCCCTTTTGTGTAGCTACTTGTTTTGGTTGATGTAGTCATTCCATGAAGCTTTTTAACACTGGCTTCATTATTTCTATCTAGGACATTGTCTCAGTGACTTTTTTACTCATTGCTGGGACAAACTACCCGACACCCAAAATTAAGGAAGGAAAGGTTTATAAAGCTCACAGTCTGTGGAGGTTTCAGTCTACACTTGGCTGGCTCCAGGGCAAAGTGGCACATGGCAGAGGGCAGCCGGTCATGGCAGCAGAAAACAGCAGAGAGCAGGGAAGGGCAGCAGCTGCGGCTTCCAGCCAACCCCTCTCCCCTCCTTATATTATAAACCAGCTACCCTGGGGCTGGGGGTTTAGAACTCGCACAATGTCCACGCCCTCCTCTTGCCAAAGATGAGTATGTTTGCAAACTAAGAATCCTATCTCTCTGCTGAGTCACTTAATTAAACCTCTAAACTTCTCAAGTTTACACAATGTATCAGCCAGTACAGACATGCCTGGAAGTTTTGGGAATGATAGTTTGTGGTTATGCATTTTGTAAGTTGTTCTCATGGCGTGCCCTTTTCAATTTTGAAAGATAGCTTTGCAGGATATGTTAGTCTGAACTGAGAGTTGTCTTTTAGGACTTGAAACACCACCCAAGATCTCTTGGCTTTTAAAATTTGTATTGACAATCTGCTGTAACCCTAATGGGGTTAGCTTTATAAGTGACTTATTGTTTTTCTCTAATACTTTTTAAGAGTCTGTCCTTGTGTTGGACTTCTGGGATTTTGACTATAATATGTGATGCGGAAGTTCTTCTCTAGTCCTGGTTATTTTGGGTTCTATATGCCTTGCTTAGCTGCATGTTGAATTCCTTTTCTTCTATACTTGGTTAATTTTCTATGATTTTTTTTCTGCTATGGTTTCTGGAAACAACTTTTTTGTTCCATGCATGCTGTCCTTTAGCTTTACTCTTATTCTGGCTATAGTGGTAACTTGGAGGACGGAGTTAATTCATTCTAGGAGTCTGGGGAACATGGAGGCATGCCTGTTCATGCAGGAATGGTGGCTGTGTTATGTTTCTCACTTGATGCAGAGTTCATGAATAGAGGCAAACTTTTGCTGCATGCTTCTGTTTAAAAACCAAATTGTTCATGAGCAAAAGTGTTCATTCACCAAGATGTTACTAGAGTCTTGGGTTAATCATCTTTGAATTACCTAGTAGCTGTCTGACCAATTTTCCTTGCTTTGCTAGTGTTTAAGGTATATCTGAGTACACAGTTTCACACCTCTCTTCTAGACCTGACAACCTCTCCTCACATTGGTCACTTCTGTGGCTCATACATTTAATAGAATTCTTTATCTCCTGTTTCAGCTTTCCATGAACTCTATCTAATTCTTTGGTAAACTATCATTCATGTTCTGAGAGGGCGTTAGCTCTGTTTTTTTTTTTTTTTGGTGGGGGTGAGTACTGGGACTCGAACTCAGGACCTTGTGCTTTCCAGGAACGTGCTGATCTCCATCCCTAGGCTGAGTTCCTCCAGTTCGTAATGTTCCTCTTGGTTAGGCACACTGATCAGTCCACTTATCAGTTCCACTGATCGGTTATATCGCCTCCGACTTCAGGTTTCTTCACGTCCTCTTTGGTCATCTGCTTCAGTCCAGCCTCATGGCATTTGCTTTTCACGGATACCCCTTCAGTCTGTCTTTGGTGAGGTGGGAGTTTTCAGGTCTTGTTTTTTCATGCTCCTATTTTTTAAAAAAAATTTGTGCTGAACATTGAGGTCAAATACAGTGCAAAAGACTTCGTTGTTGGTGTGTGTTTTGATTTTGGCTTTGTTTGCTAAGGGCTACTGTGTACTACTTGGACCTGTTGCACTTAATAGGATTGAACCTAATCACTGTGTGGAAAGAAGAGAATGTTTACTGCTCATCACTAACACAGCCAACTATTGTTCATCAGTTAGGAACATTGAAATTTGGTAGCTTCATCTTTCATCAGCGGCTCTTGCAGACTGTACTGTGCTCCTGCTAGTAGTTAAACCGGGATGTAGAAGGAGGTGGGAAGAAAAGAAGGGAAAAGGAAAGAAGAATCGGCAGGTAGAGAGGGAAATGCCAGCAAGGTCAGACTGTGACCCTCTCCATGCTGTCCTCCCCCAGGCATTGCTGGAAGCTCTTGGACCTGCCTGCAGCCTTTTGGGACAGTCACTGTCTCGGCAGCTTCACTCTCTAACCAGGGACTTTGGCTCATCCCCTGGGCTTGGCGGGGAGCAGCGTCTTTGGCCAATACAGGGTGGTGATGGGGGGCAGGGCAGCGCTCCATCTCCGGTCTCCCCAGGGCTTGGTGCACACCCGGGGAGACCTACTCTGGTCTCTTCTGCTGCATCTCCTTTGCCTGCCTGGGCCTCCCATGATGTGGTCTGCAGTTCCCCACCAGTGAGTTCTGCGCCACCTCCAGCTCACGGTTTTCATTGCTCTCTGCTTAGGGTGCAGGGCTTCTTGCTAGCAGGTGGGCAGCGGACAAGATACTCCAGGGACCCAGAGGTCTCTGGCATTCCGAGGGGTGACAGCGGAAGGGATGCCTGCTACGGGGCTGCTGCCAGCCTCTCTTCCTGTCCTGTGTTCACCGTTGCAGTTTGTGGCGCCCTGGGAGACTATCTGCA
>PVKN010039066.1:0-10947 GCA_004027915.1 Capromys pilorides | reverse complement strand
TATATGCCTAAGCACAGTACTTATATTTAAAGAAACACCACTTCCAGAACTACACAGCAATAATGTAAATTTGGGCTTCCTAAAAGGCACATGTAGTATAGTTCTGCATTCTCTTGCAGTGTCAAGTTTTCCTTTTAATCGTCCCACAAGAAAGAACTTGTGAATTTGTTAGAATTTAGTAATTGCTTGTTAAATCTAACAAGTTAACTTAACCTGAATTAAAAATTTTTAAACTGAGAAATATGGTAAATAAACATAAAAGGAGATTAAAACACATATGTACAACTTAGCAAATAATGATAATTAGAGCATTCTCTTCAGAATAAGAAGTGGAGAAATGGCATATTTCTGATTCTAGCAACTGTATCCTGACTTTCTTGTTTTTTATGGCTCTACTTCCTATGTATGTATTCTGAAACAATATAGGTTAACTGTACTAATTTTTAACTTTATATTGATGTAATCATTCAGTGTGTATTATTTTGGTTCTATTCCTTTTGCTCAGCATTGTTTTTGCAAGCATTATCCTTGAACTTGCTTGCGTTTATAATTTGTTCAGTATAATATTGCTGTGATGACTCTTGTTTATCAATTTATTTGTCTATGGATGGACATTCAGATTATTTGTAACCCTGAGCTATCATAATTAATATTGTTGGGATGCTTCTCATATATTTATCTAGATGTGTATTTCTTGCGTGTACTTACTCTGACAAAACAAAACAAAAAAGAGGGATATAAGTAAAAGATCGTTTTGTATTGAAAAAATATATTCATGTACAAATAGGACAGATGTTCAGCTATCTTCTCTTAGTTTAATGAGAAGAAAGGTCTGTACTAATATTATCTAGACAAGACATCATTTCTACATCTTGTCCTCTGAATAACTACTACAAAGACAAAAATATGCAACGTGTTAATTATTGTATCTGTCCTACTAACCTGCTTTGAAAGTGTTTCATTGCTATTTTATGATTTTACTCATTAAAATGAGTAAAAAATTAAGAAAAATAATAAAAGTTCTAACAGTGGCCTCCGAAAGGCGGAAAATAATATTGAAATTTTTGGGTTGTTGGTATGTGTGTCACTAGCTTTAATTAGTGACTGCACTACAAAAACAATATGGTAGAGTACTGACAGTCCAAGTTACTTTTTCAAAGAACTCTCATAGTACTAGAAAAATGGCTGAAAGCCAATCCCAGGGCACTGTTACTTTGCATCCTTATTGCATTTGTTTTCTGTCTGCCAGGGGTGGCCTGTGAATGTCAACACTGCAGATCAAGTGTCCCCACTCCATGAAGCCTGTCTTGGAGGTCATGCTTCTTGCGCAAGTATTTTATTAAGACACGGAGCTGAGGTAAATATAGTTCAAATTATATCTTAGTGACAAATATTATCTAAGAATGAATGTTTCCATCTCTTTCATATAATTTTCAGCACTTATGGTTCTCCTGATTTGAAACAGTAAGAATGGTGGTTTTCAGGAGTTGTTATGTCCTTAGAGCTTGTTGCTTTAGCAAGAGGCACAGTATTGAATTTTTAGCCAGAAAATTGTGTTTAAATTCTAATATTTTGTATATCACGTTGAACAAATAAATAGTGTGGGATTTTTCTGTCTTCATTGCTAGGTGTGGAGGGTAGTGAAGTATTATAGAGGGTGTACAATAATATTTGTCTGGGTTGTCTGTGAAGACAGACATCTATGTTTCTCTCAACCTTTATCAAGTAGCTGGGACTTGTTCATGTGGTAGCAGAAAGGACTGCAAGGGCAGCAGCTGAGGGCAGATTCTCTTCTTACATCATATTTTCAACTATTTCAGTGTCTAAGGCAAGTCACACAGGTGAACCTGGATAGAAATACTGGAAAAATAATCTTGATCTTGCAATGGGAGGGCTTACAAATCCATATGATAAGGGAATAAGCATAGGGTGCTAGAATCTGTGACCATTTTTATAACCTACAATAATGTATTAAGTGTTAATGGGGGGTTGCAAGCTCAAACGTGGTCCACTGTTTATCTCTTACCTGGAGAAAGGGAGTCAAAAGAAGCTTCCTGCAAGATATGATGCCTAAGCTGAAACTAGAGGACCTGTTGGAATCAGCAGAATGGTGCAGCAGGAGAAAGTGTAGGCTTCCCGGCCACTGGGAAGGCAAATTCGAAACCTTGGCACTGGAAGGGAGCTCATTTCTGTGACCCATTCCTTTGTCAGAATAGACTGAGTGACAACATTATGAACATAAGCAACCTTGTCTGTCCAAAACAGGGCTTTGTCCTGAAATTAGTAGACAGCCAGAGATGACTGTATCATGAGATTTATACATGAGTTTGAGAAACTTATTCAAAAATCAGAGACAGTGTCAGGGCTAAGGAGTAGAAAAAGTACATAGATTACACATTTTCAAGACATGTTCACTCTAGGGTGCCATGGTACTTCTGCAACTTCAGAAGTGAACATCTTCTGGAAGTCTACATCCAGGGCAGCTTTGGTAACTCATTTAGGCCCTGGTCTTGCTAGGAAATAGATTGTAAGCAACAATTCATTGTCCTCATAACACCATCATTCCACAGATTCACTAAGGAATTCTTTCACAATATAGAAGAACATATCTGCATTTGACATTGCTCTTTACTATTCAGTTGTGGCCCCAACATTGTGATGTTAGATGTCAATTTGTAAATTTTGGACTTCAAATATTAGAAAAATAACCCCAAGATTACAGTTTCATGGCTCTAATAGGACATTGTATAGTTTTATATCTATTGGTAAAAACATTTAAGCAGTCTATTGACTACATAAATTATCCCTTGAACAAACCATACCATCTTACTGGTTTCCTAATTAACAAGAGAATTCAATGAAATTTTTGGCGTGTGTTAACTCCACATTTCTATGAGAGCCATGTTTTATAATATTTAAAAATTATATTTTAACAATTTCAGAATATCTCATTGTTTGCTATGAGAAGACTCAATTGGTCTAGAAAGAAAATTTAAAATGAAAAGGATAGTTTGTAAGCAATGAAAATTATCCTAATTGGTTCTAAAGTTCATGTCCCGGGACAGGACAAGAACATAGAACTGTTTCCTTCTTCAGATTCAATACTTCATTCAGATTTTTCATAGAAACCTTCTAGTCTTTGCTACTCCACCCCCCCCCCCATTTTTATGGCTGTTTACTTTAAGGCTCAGAGAAATTAAATAATAGCTTTTAAGTGGGCGAGCTTATCCTGTTGCCTGTCTTCATCCTTGAGCTTTTTCCCTAGGTGAATGCTGTCAGCACAGATTGGCACACTCCGCTGTTTAATGCCTGCATGAGTGGCAGCTTGGACTGCGTGAATCTGCTTCTGCAGAATGGAGCCAACCCGCATTCTGAGAGTGATCTGGCATCTCCAATCCATGAGACTGCTAAGAGAGGTAAATCTGTTGGAAATTTTTGATTTTTCATTCAGTCCTTTAAGGGATGTTTCACTGTTGGAAGGAGGGAAGAAGATGTGCTTTACAGTAGTGTTTCTGAAAGTGAAATCCTGTCAGTAGAAGTACCAGCAGGGTAGGACTTGCTGATGGCAGCTTTTTGGGCCTTATCCCAGGCCAACTGATTGAGCAACTCTGTTGTGGGGGAGTCCAGGCATCTGTGTTTAGTTTATTGATTGATTGTACTTTAGGAAAGGGTCTAAAGGGTGTTTAGGGTCTCATTATTGGATTGGATTCATAGTGATCCGCCTGTTTACAGCCTCCCAAGAGCTGGGATTACAGGTGCACACCACCACACCCAGTCTCAATTGCCATCTCATTGCATGCCACCAATATTTATGGATTCTATTTTTGAACCCATGAAATGAAGTTTTTTTTCAATAATATAAATTGTATCTTTCCATGTTATGGCCTTGAAGAACAGTATCCCAGTACTATCTAAATTGTTCAAATGAAATAAATTTCAATTATAACATGTTATGTATCATTGGAGGGCATTCTTTTCATAAAGCTTCAGATTTCTTGGTGTTCTTAATTCTGTGACAAATGAGAAAATTGCAAGTTTTGCTTTTCTCTGATGTTTGCCATCAGTATCATGACTATACCTTGACAGGACTTTCTGTTTCCCTGGTAGCTTTCCAGAATGGTTTCTATTTGACAAGACCAATCCATAAGATAATTATCTCCCCTAAACACTGATATTTACTAGAAGCATGCCAACTGAAACAGCGAAAATGGAGATATACAGCTAAAGTTGCATAACTAGAAGCAGAGTGATTCAACTTTCATCAAATCTAGTTTGCCAGACTAGGTCCTGTTCTTATTGAGTTTGGCAGCTTCTTGCTAGCTCTGCTTGTGCCAGTCATGGCCTTGAAGGATCATAAGTTTCCTTGCCTGTCCCACGGCCCACATCACACCCTTTCTGCAAGTCTACTTTCAGTTCCTATTCCTCCACTAGTCACAAACAACTCCAAAATGTGGCCGGTTGATGGTCGCTTACTACTGAATTTAAGTACAGTTCTACCCTTAGCTGTAGATTGCATCTTTGGCCCAATCCATTAACTGATGCAATATCTAAAATCACCCCCACCCCGTAAGTAAAGGAAAACATTTTTGATCCATGGCTACATTATTGGAAAATTTAAACATGCAAAAAAATGGGGACAATGCTGTTTCCCTAGCTAAGGGAATCTGTGATGTAACTGGTTTCTACTGCTTTGGGTTGCAGGCCATGTGGAGTGCATTGAGTCCCTTGTAGCTTATGGTGCCAATATTAACCATGACATCAGCCACTTGGGCACCCCTCTGTACTTGGCTTGTCAAAAGCAACAACTGGCCTGTGCTAAAAAACTCCTGGAATTAGGTAAGACAAAAAGAGAGGGGAAAAATGAAACCAAAACTAAATATATTTTAAATATGTTGGTATTGTGGCAGAGGCAGAAGTGTGGGCAAGAATTTGTGGGTAAGACCAGAGTTTGTGCTATGTTCCCATGGGGGTCATTTTACACTGATTGAATTTTAGTTGTCTCATTTGTGAACATGATGATGATGATGATGATGATGATGATGATGATGATGCTGATGATGATGATGATGCTGATGATGCTGATGATGATGTGATGCTGATGATGCTGCTGACACCCTTACCCTGGGTGATTCACATTGATCATTATTTCCTCCTCCTTTTCCTCCACCTCTCCTGCTGGCCCGTTGTATGACTAGGCTCTGCCTAACTTGCAAAGATTCTGGATTTGGGTTGAGTTTTCCTATTTGACACTGTCCTCACTGGACTCTTTGACTTGGAAGTCAAATGGGCCCCACTTCAAGTGTTTTATTTTCCCTGTAAAGGCCTAGGTACTATCATATCTTCTCACTTCCCGACCTCTTCTCAGCACTCCCAGCACTCAGGAAACTACCTTATCACCTCTTTAATTATCTGAGTCTTTTTCATGCTTTAACATTCCAGGTTATCGTATCCCTTCATAGGAGCCTACTCTATATAGGGTGGGTCTTCATTATCTTTCTTTTCTCCTTTTCTTATGCTTACTTGGCCCAAGATAGCTGAACTCATTTTTTTCCCTACCCTTCTGGATTTTTCCTACCTTTAATAAATGTGAAATATTGTCACTGGTTTTAAAAAATCCAGAAATCCCTCCTTGTACTGAATATTCTTGTAGTCCTTATTGTTTTCCATTCATTGACAGCTATTTCTTTGAATTAAGAGATTCATTCACAGTCATGAATATTTCTTTTTCTGTCTTTCTGTGTCTCTCTATGTGTTCATGTTACTATCTTTGTCTCTTGTCTCTGTCCCTCTGTCTTTCTGTCTCTGTCTCTGTCTCACACTCTCTCATTGCTTCTCCCCCTCCCTCTCCTATCACCTGAGATAGATTTTAAGGTCCTAGCCAGTAAAGAACCCTATTTTATATCAATTACAAAGTCAAAAATAGTACAAGACCAAGTTGAATAACATTTGTTGAGTGGACATGGATCCTAATTTTGCTAGAGGGACAATACTTCAAGCAAAGTTACATATCCTAACATGTCACTGCACGAGCCATGAACTGGACTGCTGTTTGTTATGAATGTAAGGACAGAGTCAAGTTGGAGATGTTCCTAAGTCTACTCTATTCCTGAAGAGGAGAAGTTGGCCACTTTCTCTGCAATCTTAGGATTGGCTAACCAAAACTCAGAGATACCCTAACACACATAAGTTATTTGGCTTTCACAGTCCAAATCTCAGTCTCAAGTCCTAGATTTCAAGCCCCATGCTGGCTGCTCAGAACGTGAATTTAGCAGCCAGCTGTACACAGAATTTCACCCTCTAGCTTTACTTTTAGTATTGACTAATTATTTGAGCTAGGGTCTCACTATCTAGTCAAAGCTGGCCTTGAATGTGTGGTTGTCATCCTGCCTCAGCCTTATAAATTACTGAGATTACATGTGTGCTACACTTTGCTGGGGCAGTACTGACTAATTCTTAGATTCTGTTCATAACGCATGGGACGTGCTTTCACATCACCACAATTTGTCTTCTATGTAACATGTTTGTGGGAAATGCTCAGTGGCAAGCATTTTATTTTCATACTCTGTACGGCTCTTGTGGTACATCCTGTCACACTTCCAAATGGCATTTTCCTCATGCATTACATAGGACAAAATCATCTCCTTATCTCACAGAATTACTGGGCTCCCCATGCATCCCCTTTCATTGGGGAATTTTGAGATTCAGTGTAGTAGGCAGAGCAAGGGCTGGGCTCTACTCCTTGGCTGACCACCTTTTGTTTTTGTGATGGTTTAGGGGCCAACGTGAATCAAGGCAAGGGTCTGGATTCTCCTCTTCATGCAGCAGCCAGGCTGTCCAATGAGGAGCTGGCCTGCCTGCTCATGGAATTCGGAGCAAATGCCCAGGCCAGAAATGATGAAGGCAAACGTCCTGTGGAGCTGGTGCCTCCAGACAGCTCTTTGACTACGTTCTTCTCACAGAGAGAAGGTGCTTTTCCTTTGCCCAAACCTAAGCCCCAATCTGTAAAGGTGCCTCTGGCTCTAAGAGCAGGCAGGTACTTACTGAGTTCTGACTTCCAGATCTATAAAAAGATCACTCTTTGCCACCATCAAGTGTGGGGAAGTTGAAACCATTCAGTATTAAATGAGATGCAGTATTGGTTGTGTAGTGAATGTTGCAGATAGGTTGTTTGAGATCATCTAATATTCACATATGGGATAGGCTAGTTCAAAGGAATTAAAATCTTATTTTAAAATTTCAAAATTAAAATTATCTAAAACATGCTTTTGCATGATGCAGCAGAAACGTCTTTGCATTGCATAATGCCTCAGGATTATGCTCTAAAGGTGGGCCAAAGTACTGGGAGTTTGATCTCTGGCATGACAATGCAGGCAATTAAGAATTTAGGGTGTTTCTTTAATGATTCACATCCATCCAGACACATTTACTACTATAAGTTAACCAAAGGTGAGTTCTTAGTCTTGAAGAGTGCTGTGCACAGGAGAAAGAATATTTTCTTGAAGTTTGGGGCCAAGACAGGGAGCAACAATACTTAGGATAGGGAGACACTTGATTTCGATCTTAATTGTCCCGAGACTTAATTCAGCACCGACAAAACTTTTTCAGTTAAAAAAAATTGTTTTTTTTAACCAGAGGTTAACCTGCTTAAGGTGTAGGTGTTGTGGAATTTTAATAAGTTGCACTAGCAGGATTCTGATGTCATGGGTTGTAATTTGGTATTTTCTCCCTACCAGCTGAGATATATGACTGGTTCTGGGGAGATCTGTAAAGTGGGCCAAGGAATTCTTAGTTTTACTGTTCTGGCCTAACGCGTGTGTTGGGGCATGCATGTACTCCCCAGTAGTGCCCATGCTGGCAGGGCTGGGGAAGATGGACTCAGAAAGAACCCATCAGAGGCCTCTTTATGTTAAATAATGGGATAGTTACTGGTCATTTCTACCCGCATTTTGATGATTTATTTTCAGAAAATACTATCTATACAAGGGTGATTTCTCCAACAGTGTCTCAGGGCTCACAGAAATGTCTCAATTTCTTTTAAAATCAGGAGAAAAAAACTGAATAAAAGTTAACCTGAATTACATTCATCTTTATACCAACACGATTGTAAAGCACAACGTTTAATATATTTTTATTGGGGCAGGGATCCACACAGGTAAAAGTGCCTCAGGGCCCCTGAAAGTCATAATATAGGGTGTAGATATCCCGTTTGCCATCAAATAGCCTCCTAAGATTTTCAAATTGCCTTCACTGACTCTTGCTTCACATTTTATGTCTCAAAGCCATTCCCAGACATCTAGGTTATCTTCAATTCCTTTGTTTCGCATTGTGCATAGTGGCAATGTGGTGAAGAATCTCACGGGTTTATAATATGCACTCTACAGCATATGCTTAGCATGTGTGAGACCAGAGCTTCAAGCTCTAGGACCAAAACTAAGCAAATGGAGTATAATTTGCCAGTGGAGAGAATCACTGGCTTGTTTTTCTTCCCTGCATCATTTTTGGATTTCTGCTGAAGTCACTTCTCAGTGGGTGACAGGCCACCAGAAATGGTGCCAGGGAAGCATGGGAAGGTGCACCTGCAGATTTAACCCGTCTCTGGTTATGCCTAACAATTTTATTTGTTTTCTCTGTGCTATTTAATTAATTATCTCTTTCAGTGGTGTGACAGGAGATCAGTATGTGAAAGCCAGCCTTATTCTAAGTTAGGGTTCACATGATAGTTAGGAAAAGCAAGATCTTCCCTTCTTTGGAAGAAAAGGAAAATAATTTGAAAAATATCACTCTTCTTGACCATGAGTTTAATTCCCAGTATGAAAAACAAGAGTATTACTCTTCTTAAGCATCAAGCTATGTTTGCTCATGACATGCAATGAAAAGTAAAAATGACTGTTATCCTAGAAGGACAGGAGCTGTGCACATTCTGGCCTTAAAGCCTCATGAATATTGCTGGGGTGGGGTTTGATGGGGGAGAAATTGCGATGCAAAGAGATGTGCCAGTGCATCAATATACAGTTAGCTGATTAGCAACTACCTTGAATGCTTGCATGTGGCATCGAGTGGCTACAAGTTGTAGTGGATTTTCAGCTCTGTTTATGTGGCATTAGAGCTGTAGTTGTTGTAAGTTGTCCTACTTGTAGTAAACAGCAACTCTTCAATTAGCATCAGTATTACATTGCACTTACTCTCATGTCCTTTCCTGCCTTCCGTAATCTTGTATCATGCTTGCTTTTAGATCTTGTTCATTATAGTGCTTTATCGCTACCTCCTGATAGTATATCTAGCACATATTATTAACAAATATTTTATCATTCCTTAGTGAGGTTAGATTAAGGTCTGTTTCCCCACAGTGTGTGTTCTGCACTATCACTATAGGCTTTCAATGCACTGGCTATAGTTTGAAAGGTGCCCTAAATTCTAACAAGGCCTGTCTTAGTTACTGATTTCATTGCTGGGACAAAATACCTGATACCCACAAATCAAAGGAGGAAAGACTCATTTAGTTGACAGTTTATAAAGGTTTTAGTCTATAGTTGGCTGGATCCGAGGCAGGGTTTCATGGCAGAGGAGAATCACAAAGGAGAAACAGTACATAGTGTGGCTGGCAGAAGGTAGCAAGCTGCATAGGAGAGCAAACGTACCTTCTTTCTGTTCCTTTGAAATCAATCTAGGCCACAAACCTATTCACGTCCACTCTGCGTGAGGCTTGTGTTATCCATGCCCAGAACTCTGCTAAACTCATTTAGCTATCATGCACCCATAATTCCAGTATCACATACCCTACATCCACACTACCCAGTCACCATCCAGTCACCTCCCCAGAGGTTCATCTATAAATGCATGAGGATTCAGGGAATATCTAGATACAAGCCATACAACAAGGAATTGCAAAATGTTGCCAGGGCCCAATTAAAATCTTGCATTCGACCAGTAGTGCTATTATATGCTTGTATGCTCAGCACTCTGGGAGATGGAAGCAGAAGGATTGAAACTTTGAGCTCAGTCTGGACAATTTAGTGACTGTGCAAGACTTGGTTTCAAAATAAAAAACAGAAAAAAGGCTGACATGTAGCTCAGTGTGTGTGCCATGGATTTGATCTCCAGCATGACAACATAAAACAAATAACCCTTTGCATTCATTTCTTTGCTGCTTGTCTATTTTCACCCCTCCTTGTTCTCTATCATAACCTGAGAGATAGAGGTTTACCCTGTAGATTTGGGTCAGTTTATGAACAATAGAGGACATGCGATCTTTTTTGTTGCATTCTGAACTGTGGCCTGGGGCCTATGTCTTTTTTAAAAGTCCACATGCACAGGTCTAAGCCAACAATAATTGAAGCAATATCTCTGTAGGGTCCAACATCATATATCTTAGAGTTCTTCCATCCTAAACAATTCTGAATTGTAGCTGGGATTGAGGACTACTGGAACTCCTTGAGAGTTCCAAAGGGAATTGCCACTACAGCATGATGCAGAAAGTGAGCATGGAGGTGGGAAATCGTCCCCCATCCTTTTATCCTATAGCAGGGTTTCTCAGCCTTTGCATTAAAGCCAGTTTGGCCAGTCGAGGTCTTTCCTATTCCCTGTAGCATGTTTATCAGTGGCCCTGGCCTCTACGCATGACATGATTCTACCAACATTTCCCCCAAGTTATCATAATTGAATATCTCCAAAAATGTCTCCAGGTATTGCTCAGTATCTCTGGAAAATTTCTTTTTTTCTCTCTCTCTACCCAACCCCCAGACTCTCTTGTGTGAAGATCCAGGGTCTTAAGTGGAAACATTTTGATATACCCTGTGAACAGTTTATATTAATTCTTTTCATCTATGAGTTGAAGCTCTAGGATAGTTCTATATTATAAATATGAAAGCAAACATGCCTTAATAAGATAGCACACACTTAGGATTCCTAGATATCTTATTATATAAGAATATCTTAAAATTTTCTCAA
>PVKN010039065.1:0-10961 GCA_004027915.1 Capromys pilorides | reverse complement strand
CCAAAGCTTGCTGCTTTTGCTGTCTTCTGCAACCTGGAAGTGTTGTCCCTGTTCCACACCACGCTACCTTGGAACCAGCTGATCATGGACTGAAATCTTCGCAGACTGTGACATAAGTGAACCTTTCCTTTCTTAATTTTGGGCATCAGGTACTTCATCTCAAAAATGAGAAAAAAAGTAACCAAGACACATGGGAACATAAATGTTCCTAATTAGACCTTAAGCAATTCATGTATTTGTCATCTGCTGTTGTTAGAAATCCTTAGCAAAAAATAATTAACTTTCATAACAGCAAAGAATAATCAATGAAGCAATTATCAATTAATTAAATGAATATATCCTGAGGATTTTTAAGTACATGACATTGTATGAGTAGTGATCATAATGAGATGAATATGTTGGAGAAGAAAAATAGAGAGATAGTAGCAATATCTTGGGCCGGGACTAATGTAAAACACGAAATCGTTCCACCATTGCACAGCAAGAGGAACAACTCACCTTGCTTGTCTGAGGTAAGCAGAATCCAAGCCATGAAAAATATGTTTTGAATGATTATTTCAGCTAAATCTCCTCGCTCCTGTCTCACTCCCTTTGCATTTGCAAAAGGTCTCCTGATTTCCTTTTGTCTACATTTTACATTGCTCCTTGATCTATTTATAGATTGGATTTCTCAAAAGAAACCCTGTAATTTTTCAATCTGATTTCTTCAACTTAACATTATAGATTCCAGGTGTATCCATATTCTACAAATGATTCATATTTATCACTCTTTATGAGAAAGGTAGTACTTCAGAGCTGTATAGAACAGTAGTATAAATACCACACTCTCTTCATCCAATCATCTTTTAAGTGACATATAGGCTATTTCTAAGTTATAGCTATTGTCAGTCACACTGTTATAAACACAAGCATGCATGCATCACTATAGCGTCTCTCCCTGTTTCAGAAAGAGAGCTGGAAGAGAAATAGCTTGGCCAATGGAATTTCTGGCTTGGTTTTTCTTAAGGGTTTACGTTCCCACCAACAGCAGGGCTCCTTTTCCTCTGCAGCCTCACCAGCACTTACTATTATTTGATTTCTTGATGATAGTCATTCTTTTTGGGATAAATGGCATATCGATATTGTTTTAATTTGTATTTCTCTGATGACCAATGATGTTGGACATCTTTTCATGTCTTTGGGGCCATCTGTACTGAGAAGTGTCTATTCTTTTCAGTTGCTTATTTTTGTTTGGGTCTTATATTTGAGGGCATCTAATGTTTTTGAATTTTTTGTGTACATCAGATGTGATGCTTCTGTTGGAGTTGTAGCTGGCAAAACTTTTTCCCATCCTGTAGGCTGTGTTCTTACTCTGTCTTTGCTTTGCTTTGCACAGCAAAGGAAAACAACATTAATGTTATTTCTTAGGCAATTGGGGTTTTGTTTAGGAAACCCTTGCCTACACCTAGGACTTCAAGAGACTGACCTGTCTTATCTTCCTGGCTGGGATTCTGTTTTAATAGTTAGATTTTTTAACCATTTTGAGTTTAGTTTGGTACATCATAAGAGATATGTGTCTAACTTCAGGTTTTTTCTCTATTTGTGAAGGCGGCCATCTTTCCACCAGCGTGTTTTTGACCTTTTGTCAAAGACCAGGTGGCCAAATGTTTCTTTCTGTGGCAGTTTCAGTGTACCCCATTCTATTGTCGTGGTCCACGTGTCTGTTTTCATACCAGTAGTATGGTGTTTTATGACTGTAACTTTCTAATATAACCATGAGTCTGGGATGGTGAAGCCTCCTCATCTGTACTTTATACTCAGGAGTGACTTTGTTCTTTTGGGTTTCTCCTGGTTGCATATGAATGTGGTTGGTATTTTGATTGAGATTACATTAAATCTGCTTATCACTTTTGGAAGTATGGTCATTTCGAGTTATTTATTCTACCTATTCAGGAATAGTGTGTTTATGGCATTGCTTAGGATATGATTAATGTCTAACAAACCCAGACGAAAGAAATCAGAGAAAGAAATACTGTAATAACAGCAAGAAGAAGTATATGCTTAGGAAGTAACCTCATCAAGGATGCAAAAGTCTCTTTCAGGAAAATGCTAGTACTCTTTTAAAAAAGGAGATCAGTGTTGAAACACTTTGCATTCATATCTCATTGAAGTCTGGACTCTTCACTTCATATTTTGTGGAACTGAAGCTTTGAAAGTTAAATCACTCGAGGACATGCAGTCAAAAAGATTCAGGGGCTGAATTTGATCACAGAATGCCTCCGTTAAGCAGACCATAGATAAAAGCGATGGTCGCAGGACATTCCCGAGGGCTTGCAGTGCTCCCTTCCAAGTTCGTATTTCACTGATATTAGTAAAAAATGAGGTTGAAGGGAAAAGCCAGGATTGGTAAATTTACTTTTATTTTCATTTATTTATTTTTTTCTGTATTTAGGACAGGGTCTACAGGGTCTAGTGGGTTTCACTATATAGATTGGACTCCTAGTGATTCTCCTGTTTTCATCCTCCCGAGTGCTGGAGTTATAGGCATGCTACCATGCCCAGTCTCAATCACCGGCTCAGCGCACCCTGCAGGCGGGGATTAGTTCACATTTAAGTGCAACTTAACTATTGGAGATAGGCAGGGGCCCTTCTCTAATATGAAGAAATGCCATTTTGCTGACATACTTAAGGAGTTTAAAATACTTAGTGTTTGTCTCTTTAGCGGCTTTAATCTCATTTTTCTACTCAACTTTCATGATTTCAACTCAGGCAACCTGTTGTTATTTTCTCCCTTTTAGTAGCTTTCTCCACCCTAAATCCATCTCTGGTATCATTAAAAATAATTGAAATCAAATGGCATGATAAATTAAATTTGAGAGAGATCCATCTTTGAAATTGGACACAAATCTTATTGTTCAATTTTTAACTTTGTTCTTCTTATTTATTTATATATTTTTATTACTTTTAATAAGAAATAACAATGTGACAGTTTCAAAACACGTTAGTAGTATGTTCCCAATATTTGACACAACACATATTGTTGTCCTCCTAGTAGTTATACAGAGCACAGGGTGTAGACATGATAATTTTTCTAATCATTATTGGTACAAAAATTTCTTCTCATTGAACTAAGAGAAAGTAGTTTTATACATAATCCAATGTTCCATAATCGCAGTGGGTTATTGGCAAAACTGGCATTGTTGGAAGCTGTTGATTTAAGCCTTTTACAGCTCAGCATACTAATCTAGCTTTACGTTTTATGCCTCGTGGCTAAACTTTTATGCTAGGTGGTTAAGGGCAAGTTAAAGCAGGACCTGTATAACAAAACATGTAACTTTTGTATCTCCCAAGGTCAGTCAAATTCCCTCAGGATTTACTTTGCAACCATGTACAGTGCTTTGTAGAACTGTTGTCAGTGTCAGCCATCTGGATGAGTCACTGCCATTGCTTGGCCAGTTTGCTCTCTGTGAAAGCCTGAGAAAATGTTTTCTCTCTAGGTGACTCTCTTTAGGCACACTATATATCTTTAGTCCCTTTCCTCTGTGGTCCCATAATCTCCTTGAACAGGAAATTTGGGAAACCACTGAGTTATAGGATGTTATACCAGCAAATAGCTGGATTGTGTGCCCTTGGTAGCCTAACACAGATCAGTAACTAAGGGTGAGATCATGTGTTTCCTGGGTCACACACTAAAGGGCCTTAGGTCTATTATACTGCACACAGAGCAGCTTAATCAGCATATGCCAAGGGAATGAGTGAGGTTGAAGGACTATGGCCACACTGTACCTTTTTATGACTGCTTGTGAATTGCATGAAGGTCAAAAGGACTATCCTGGGTCTAAAAGTCCTCATAAGTACATTCACAATGCAAAAGTGAATACAATTTCTTTGCACCTCTCTGTATTGCTAGAGAGAAGCAGGGAACCTGAATTACTCAACTTTTTACTGCAGCCCATTCATTGGCTTTATGCGCACAGAATCTGTATGAAGAACTGTACTTTCAAGGGAAGAAAAATTAAATATGCAAGGATGAATCTAACAACAACCCAAAGTGAATCCCATTAGCCAGCTGGACCTCCTGGCCGGAGCGCTTGCTCCTCTCCTCTTGGCAGCTCTTCCCATGTCTGTGGGTGGCAGCACAGTGCATGCAGAGAATAGCTAAAGGCAGGAGGCCTGTGGGAAAGGTGACAGGGTTGAACGTGCCATTAACTGCCGATGCAATTTGCTCCTCATCATTAAGGACACTGGCAATGACTGCAGATAAACCTCAATATATCTAATCTCTTTTAAAGTATGTGGTCATTTTTGGTAACATTTCTGAAAGATTTTTAAAAATATCTTCCAATTCTGTCATTCATTTTATAATACAATAGATCTATTATTTTATGGAGACATAGTTTATAATAAAGTCTATCTACTTCAGAGAATATTAAAAATAAACTTTATGTTTTTCTATCTGTAATATACATTAGAAAGTTTTCTTCTATATTGAAAACAGAGAAAGAGATGTTTGGTTCTGTAAGATTTGTTAAGGTAGTTAGGCTATATGCCAGAGAGGCATTCCTCTTTCTCTAAAACAGGACTCTTAGTGCTTTCATACTAGTGCATCACTTGGTTTCTGTTTAATAAGTGCAAGCTAAACATTGGAGGATTTTATTGCTTAGAAGGACTATAATGTTACAAGGTATTCTCTCTCTCTGTCTCTCTCTGTCTCTGTCTCTCTCTCTCTCTCTCTCTCTCTCTTTTGTATTTTAGGGAAGGGTCTACAGGTTATTCAGGGTCTCACTACTAGATCAGACTCACAGTGATTCATCTGTTTATGGCCTCCGAAGAGCTGGCGGGTGCCACCACAGCCTTTGTAAGCTCTGTTAACTTCTATGTCCTGAATGTACTTGTACCACAGTGTTTATTGCTGTTGTGTTGAAATAATTTTTTTTTGTCTTTTTTTGAAACAAGATCTCGCTACACAGCTCAGACTGGCCTTGAGCTCACTTTTGTAGCCCAGGTTGGTCTCGAACTCACATAGATCCTCCTACCTCAGCCGAGGGCTGGGATTGCAAGCATGCGCCACCACACCCCGCCAGAAGTAATTTTTGATCATGTTTCACTTTCTCCAATCTCACCCCATCTGGAGGATAAGGGAGAGATAGGAATTTGAGTGACGTCGATAATTATTTTAAGCAACATTGCTGCAATGCATCTGCTTCTTGAAACACTCCCCCTTGGCTTTCTCTGCACGCAGGTCGCTTGTCGGCCTCGCCTTTCTCTCTCGCCTTTCTTTCCCTGTTCCCACCCTTCGGCTCCAGGTCTCATTTTCTATGCATCTACACTCTTTCTAGGCAATTTCTAGGCCTGCTTTAGTTACTGTGAACATAACAAGAGGCCAGACGAAGCTTGTGGTTTCAGGTGCCCACCTAACAGATTCACCTGAATAACTTCCAGCTATTTTAGCCATAACAAGTCAGAATAAAGTGCTGGTTTTTGTTCTCATTCTTTCCCACCACCATTTCTTCTTTCATCTCCCATCAAGGGCAGGAGTCCCTCGCATCTCACCGGAGGACTTCAGACAGCCCCACTGTTCACTCCACCATGTGCTGACAGCCCTTTGTCCACTCCTGTCCAGCACCAGCCATGGATCCATGGGACTGTATTGATTTTCTGGGAGTACGAGAAAGTCCTTTGAGCAATTGCTTCCACCTCTGTTTGCTTCTCTGCAACTCACTTTAAAAAATGTGAGCAAAAGCCTTAACCTTTAAATGAGATCATGGTTAATTTGCTCTGAGGACAAAAGTTGCTTAGTGTTTTAAATTTGGATTTGAGGGCGACCCCTTATGTACCCCTGTTTTCAGTTTCTAGCTTGAGCCCAGTGTTATATTAAAATCAATAACATACAATTCTAAGTGGAGAGTCATTATTTATATATGTTTTCCTTCAAGTCTTTCTGAGAAATAAAATCTGTCACATACCCAAATAAACCACGAGCAAGCTGTAAATATCCTGTTTGAACTGGCCCGTAGTCTCCTGCCAAAATCTTCTGGCATACAGTGCTCTCTCTTTGTCTCTCCCGTCCCTAAACCATAACTTTCCTTGGCTTTTCAGGCTATCTTCGTCTGCCCTCATCCACGCACTTCCACTCCTAAATCTTTCCTAAGAACAGGCTTCCTGAGTAATGGAAGAGCTAACGAAAACCAAACCCATACCGGTGACTGCCTGCATGTCCCCAGCCTGGGTCTAGAATCATCTCACATCGTGCATTCACGCAGCCTGCACAGCCTGCTGAGAGGACCTGGCCTGCTGCGTCTTATACCTCAAGATAGGTTGGCTTTTGCTTGTAATACTTGCATGCCAACCACATCAGGTCTCCCACACAGTTCCTCGGCTTGAACCGTCTTCCCTCTACATCTGCACCACCAGCATTAAGGCTCTTCTGCTGTAGCTCTTTTATGAGGTGCATGAGGACAGCCAAGCCCCGCGACCGTTGCGTTTGCAGCTGTCCCCTCAATGCCTCCCCGAGTGTCTTACATTGAGCTGCTTTTCAGAGAGAAGTACTGAATAAAGATGCAAATGAATAAGGGAAGAAACAAGCAAAGAGACTGATAAAATGGAAAAATACAGGTTTTTGAGTAATTATGCCTTCAAGGCATTTGAATTTGAAGATTTATTTTTTGTAAAGGTAATCCAAATTATGATTTTGTTTCTGAGGTCAACTTGTGTGTCTCTTCTTCCTTGATTTTTGTTAGTAGAAAGGTTACTGGCTTATTTTTCTATGGATGGCTTGGGCTGTGGTCTGGATCAGTTGTATATCTATGGAAATTAGAATGTGCTTTCAACTGATGATTATTTAAGTTTCAGTTCCTGTTTTAGAAAGTTGTAATAACCAGAGGAAAATACAATTTGTAAATATGGAAGTCTGTAATTTCAGAGTTGCACTAGAGGGTTCTTTTGTTACATTCTAAGTGTCTTACATAATTATGAAAAAAGAGTATAGATATGAGAAATGGCAATGTTTTTGTGGTAACGCAGAAATCTTCAGCAATAGGGAACTGCATGGTCTTTGACTGTCTTCATTTGAGGGAAATTATAATACACTTGTCAATTGAAATGCATTTAAAGGGATCCAAAAGAACTTCTGTGGCTCCCAAGAAAATCATAACATATTCGTGCTCTGCAAGTCATGTATTTGCCACTCTCTGGAAGGTCTGATGAAAATGGGCTTTCGTTACACCTCCAAGCGACCACAGTTTTATCTGTGATTACAATCTTTCTTTTCAGCCTTCAAAGAAATTTTGAAGTGCTGAGCGTCTGCGTATGTTCAGAAATGGAGGCTTAGAAATGGTTGTAGAATAGCAAATGACTCTCATGGATGGAGACGTTTTCTGACCCACTGGTCATGATTAAGACAAACTTTCTTTAAAAACACACCTTGAAAGTTTTTATTAAATGTCTAAATGTAAGTGGGAAAGAGCCCATCAAAAGTGGTATGTCCACTACAAAATAGTCCTGAACTGGCATAGTTCTGTGTCAGCATATGTTGTGCCTTCATCCGCCCGACATCCATTCGTTTATTAATGTACTCATTCAGTAAGTATTTTCTTTGGGCCTACTGTGTTCCAGGTACTAGGTGAGCTATTCAAATACAACAACTAAGGCAAGTGTATCCCCTGGCTTCGTATTCTCTGATGTTTCTGGCTACCAGGGAAACACAAAAGTGTAATTCTTTTAGAATTGTTATGCAGATATTAATTACTTCAAATTGTAGTGGCAAAAGGCAAAGAGGGAAGCAGGAAGGGTGACACAAGTGTCTAATTGAAGCAAGTGGATATAGGTGTTTCTGTTTGTGGAAACACCACAGTGAAGGAAGCATAGATTTAGGGACCAGGTTAACTGATTCCAGCTTTGAGTACATTAACATAAGATCACCAGGCAAGTGGGGATCTTGGGCAGGTGGTTGGATTTGCAGATTTAAAAGGCAGACTAGGTGCCTATGTTGGAAACACAGATTGTGAGCAATTAATGTCACAATACATGACACCTGCTATAATGGGGATCACCTGTAGAGGCAATGTTGGAGAGAGAAGTCTAGGGCTAAGAAACTCCACTGTGTGCCCATAGGGCTTGGGGGTCTGGGCTTCCCAGGATACAGAACAGGAATATGCTTGTTAGCCAACTTCTGGAAAGTTCCCTTGCCCCTGGTCTTCATTTCTTATATTTCTAACTTGCAGGCTGCTTACATTTCTCTGTTCTCTGTCTTCTCTGCCATATCCTATAATAATTTTCCTGATATGTATTTACAAGCTATTGGCCTTATATATTATTAATGTAAGATGGCTAATACCTCTAGTAAAATATGACACATAGAATAGACAATAATAAAGATAATATTTGTGCTATAATCATCAAATTAAAAATGTCAAATTCTCAAAACCATTGATTACCTGCTGAATTAGAAGTCCAGGTTCTAATTTCACCTGTCTTTCTGATATGGTCTTTAAATAGGCAGAGACCACAACAGAAAGAGGAGAAACTTCGGAGTCGTTAACCTGTTACTCACTTAAAATGGGATTTGTGTTTTCTTCTAAGACAGGGACTTAACTGTGGTTTTTGGTAAAAGCTATGACTCTTCCCTGGGCCTACAAATGCCCAAATTAGATGTTGAGACTGGCTTTCATATTGTCAGTCTCTGGGTCCTGCCCTCTCACTTCTGTGTATAATCGTATGAGTCACTTAGGACAGGTATAGATAAAAGTTGAAAACACAAGGTTTTCTAGCCCTGACTTGACCGGCCCATCTCACCCTTCAAGCCTGAGAAGCCCTGGGCGCATGAATCTTCACCGACCTAACTGCATGTTCCTGCAGATTCTAGTACGCGCACAGGAGAGGCACCTTCAAGCCAGGAGGGCTTCTCTGTAGCTGCGATACAAAGACTAAGGTAATTCTGCTTTTCAAACTCCAGCCCTTGTCCTGTTGTTTCACAACTTCCAATGAAAAGCTCTTGCCTGGAAACTGATATTCATTTCACTTCTCATTATCACTCAAGCCAGGACCTATGGCAGCCTCGGACATCACTTGCCACGTCAGCCACATTTCTGTGTCCTTTACATGGGCAAATTCATAGAGCTGATCTCAGTTGGTTTCTAGAAATAGTAAACAAAATATTTCACATAAAGCGCCTAGCGTAGTACATGTTGCATGGAAACAAAATAAATGCCAGCTATTTTTATAAAGAAGTGAGTTTTATTCTGCAAACAATGTGCTATACTCTACAGGCCACCTTCTTTATTACTGAGTTCTTTTCTACAGATTACATTCATAATGGCAGGGTAACTGGCAAACATTTTTCTCTGACATCATAGCTAATAATTTATAAATTATCTTAACCCTAGTGATGCTCAATAAATATTGGTTCATGTACTACTGGCCAATTTTGTTTAAGAATGTTTTCTAATGTAATAAGTTTATAATTCTTCAACTCTTAGGGCCAGAGATTTGGCTCAGTGTTACAGTGCCTGTGTGGCAAGTCTGAGGTCCTGAGTTCAATTCCCAGTCCAATCAGTCAATCAATCAATCAATCAATCAATCAATCAATCTTGGACTCTTAACTTTGCGTTAATCATTGATTCATATTATCTTTGAATACTCCTTCCTGCAAGCTGGATGCCTTCATCTGCTTTTATCTTTTGTTTCACAAATGATCTTGAGTTGCATAATTTGTTTTGACTTTTCATTCTTGCTTAGGTACCCAAGGTACCTCTGTTTTCTTTAAGAATTTGGCTATTAAAATAAGTAGGGCTGAAATTTTATTTTATTTATTTTTCTTTCTTTATTTTTTATATATTTAGTAAAGGGTCTACAGGGTCTCACTATGTAGATCTGACTATCAGTGATTCTCCTGTTTTCAGCCTCCCAAGCTCTGAGGTTACAGGCCCACCCCACGACATCCAGTCTCAGTCCCTCATACGCTGGGGGTGGGGCCAGCACCACAGGCTGGGGATCAAACCCAGCCGCTGCACTCTGCCTAAGCAGGTGCTCTAGCCCTCTGAGGTATGAGGCTGGCCCTTGAAATTTTAAATTAGTAAACACTAATTTTAAAATTTAAATGAATTATTGACATTTTCATCATTTACATTATATCAGAGAGTTGGCAGTGAAGTGCTTAATGCTACATTTGCGATTAGCATGAAAGCCTCTGTATTCATATTTATTCCACCCAGAAGGTTGAGATGTATTATTTATGAATTTGCTTCATCTCTGTGAATAAAATATTAAGACTCAATATATAGTGTGATATATAAAAATGCTAATATTTCATCTAACAGTGATAGAAAAACCTGGTGGCAAGAGCATTTCATATCTAAGGGTATGAATTGTTATGCACCTATCTATGTATTGTTGCTCAAACTTTAAGGCTAGTTTTGTTAGACTCCTAGAATATGAGACAAAAATGAGTATATTCTGAGAGGAAAGTTAATTGAAGAAAAGAGTTGCAATTTCTAGTTAAAATGTAGAAAGTAGAAACTTTCTATGCTGAAAAAGAAAATTGAGAAAATGTGTCTCATAAATACTAGGTGCAGAAGTCATCGTGAACCCTTACGGACATATATAGACATGTTTATAGATTAAACATGGTGGCACGTAAGGGCAAATTATTTTTACAAAGTGACCAAGCAGTAAGCAACTGGTACACTTAAGAAACTGTATGTCAATAGTATCTGCAGGAAAACCAAAGCGCACCGTGACATGCATCTTGCTTTTCTTACATCCCAGATTTTGAATACAGTGAGACAGTTCTCTTTCTCTCTCTCTCTGTCTCTCTCTCTCTGAACACCACAGTCTTTCAGTACCGACTATTTGGCAATATGAAAAGTGGGTGAGGGAAGAAAAGAAAAAGCAGAAACCCTTAAGCTTCATGGAAGCTGCATCTCTACTTAATTCATTCCTCACCCAACAGTTAGAGAGTGGTAGAAATAATTTGTTGCAAACCA
>PVKN010039064.1:0-10948 GCA_004027915.1 Capromys pilorides | reverse complement strand
TCAAGGATGAGATAGTTGCTATAATAGTTGCTAAACTATATTATAATCCAGATATTATACAAGCCTCCCTCGCAACTGGCAGAATTAAGCCTGAATTTCTTGAGGTTTTCTAAGAATTCCCAATCAATCCTTTTTCTCTGCCTATCCTTCGGTTGCCACCCAGTGCGTGCGTGTGCTGCCTCTGATTGGTGCCATGTCAGTCAGAACATATATCCCAGGACTTTGCCAAATTTTAAAAAGTTCAATTACACCAAATATCCTATAGTAGGATTTGCCAAAGCTTCTAGGAGTAGCACATTCAACTCGAAGTTATTTTGAGGTAGTATCAGTTGATTTCTCCAGTGAGTGTCTAAATAATTTTTAAGCACATGGTTCTCTTCCTCAGGAAAACCCCAAGACCAGTTAGGCCTACCCTATTAAAATAGCATCAGAATTCAGTGTTACTATTGGCTTTATTTTTTAAAATTGTTTAAAGAGTGGTACAGTGCTAACTCACTTGTGTCTATGTTATCTATTTGACAATCAAATGTTTAGTGCTGTGCATTAGGTTTGGTTTTGTTATTTTTGTTTTGTTTTGTTTTGTTTTGTTTTGTTTTGTTTTGTTTTGTTTTAGCCAGCTCCCTGAGACACGGGGCTGGCACAGTGTGGTACAAGGGACTGATGGAACCACCATGTCTAAGCTTGCCTGAGCAGGCGCTTTAGACTGACGAGTTATCCTGCCAGCCCATTTAGTGCTTTTTAAGTACTTGGACATCTCATTTGAAATTCTGTGATAGCAGTAAGCGTAGAAATGATTCCTGGTTACTATACTGAAGCATCAGGAAGCTATGCTAGAGATAATCTGGGCTCCTAGAAGATGACCAAGGCACATAGTAGGGTCTCAGTAATGACAGACCCAATTTGTAACATGAAAGCTCTCAGCTCAAATGTACAGAACTTCATGGGTGAACAGCGGTTTGAAGTAGATGATGAAAAGTACCTTCTTTTTATCCAGAAAGCAACCCAGAAAGTACACGCTTTCTATTACATTATCTGAAACCTCTCAGCTGCTTGCCAGGGGAGATATTACAACTGTCTCTTCCCATACAATGGTGCTAGAGAGATTTTGGTCATAATGTGAGTCTGTATAATGAGGTACAGAATGCAGCTTTGTAGTAAGGTGATAGGTTCGAATCCCCGGGAGGCTGATGCTATCATTTAACTCTGAATGGGTCTTTAACCTCTTAAGCCTGGATTTCCTATTTTACGAAGATGAGGCCATAATACCTTCTTGCAACTTAGTGTGAGAATCAGTCATGTAGGTACACAGTATAGCTGGTACATAGGTGACATTCAATGAAAAGCAGCCCCCATTTTATCACTATAGATTCTTTCTCATCATGACTACACACAACCTGTCATGCAAACCTCATTTTCATTCCTGAGCATAACCTGAAAAATTCACTCAACTCAAACTTTATGTATGAATAATCATATTTCTGTATAATACTGGTATATATTTTAAACTATGTTTTGAGAACTTCTAAAACATGGTGAATTTTTGAAATAATATTCATGATCTGAAATGTTATTAGAATTTTTTCCTAAAAGAAGATCTTAGATATTTTATGATACTAACAATATATGTTATTCTTCATTTAATCATGATAAAGTGGGATTAATCCCAAATTGAATGATTTTTTTCCAAAAAAAAGAAGAGATGAGACTTTAAATAACAAAAATATTATCATGCTAAAATCACTTACTTAAATGTTATAGAGGAATGAACTGATCCATACTCCTAGTAATACTGAGGACCTTCAGAACTGGAATATTTCATAAGGCAATAAGGCAGAGACCCAAAAGTATCATAAGAAATGTATATGAGGCTAAATTTATAGAGGAAAACAATGACATTATCATAAAAGCAAGAGATATCTTACTCAGAACCTAAATGTTGTGGAAGTGTGTGTTTTTGGTTTTTTTTTTTTGAAGATACCAAAACTAGTTAAGCCATATTAAGAATTCCTCATTAGAGAATAAATATAAAATTTAATAAATAGATTTTTCTAAAATTTATGATCGTTGGCTGTGGAGATAGCCCAGATGACTAAGAGCCTGCCTGGTAGAAGCAAGGACCTGGATTCAATCCCCGATATGGCCTACCATCCCAGCGCTGCCCCAGCTCCCCTGACCTGGTCATCAATACCAAGCATGGTAGCATATGCCTGTGATCCCAGGGCTAAGACAAGAGGGTCACTGTGAGTCTGAGCTGCATGTAAGACCCTATACCAAATACAAAATTAAATAATAATAATAATAATAGTCATGAACTCTATTGCATGGAGACAGCAAATCACAGGGAAAAAAAATTCCTTATTTGATTTGGCCATTTGACATTAACTCTCCATTCAGTACAGCTTATTCCTTAAATTCCATATTATTCTTATTAAGGTAGTAATTTATAACATTAATAAAACTAAAAGCTCCTCTTAGCCTGATCTGTTGAGAAGCCAAGCTATAAAGAACAGTGCTATTGTGTTGCACAGGACCCAACTTGAAGAGAAATCTAGGTCACTGTCCTGACAGATCCATACTAAAAAATTTAAAGACACCTACCTGTCTAGAACCATGCCAAATAATCATATGAATCCAAGGCTTTGCTTCTAAAATTTAAAACTGAACAAAATGTAATAGAATTGGTCCCCTCCTTTAAAGACTATTTACACAAAAATGGTGATAAGAAACAGAACAATATGTAATACACAATGAAACGACTATGGTCCCCCCCCCAAAAAAAAAAATCATCTTCCCTTATATAATTTGTAAGCTCTGTTGAATTTTTTTAAATTGTGATAATACATTTATAAGTCTGTAGGGTTAATTTTATTTAATTCTGTCACAAAGTTTTCCCTCTCTGTTTTCCTAAATGCTCATCTCTGTTAGTAAGCTTTTCTTCAACACGTATAAAGGCTCTTGGATTCCTTCAAACATAATGGGCTATTCAGTCCAGTTCCCCTCTCTGTCCTCATTAAAGGCAGTATTTTTTTTGTTCAGTATATATCTGGTATATATATATATATATATATATATATATATATATATATATATATATATTAGGGACATGTATCAGGGATTACCAATACAAGGAAAAGGAAAAAGATTTGGATTAAACAATTGAACATCAAAAATTTAGCTTTGAGAATCAGGTCATGGCCTCCTTTCTGTGAATCCTCAACCATTCCCAACCAGGTCTCCTTTGGGCAAGTTATACTCTTGTCAGAAATTGGAGGAGCAAGAGCTACCCAGACAGCTGGGTAGACTAAGGACCTGTTTAGGCAAGTGCCAAGTGCCAGAAATGAGGCTCGATCCCAAGCACCACAAGCCATACCAGCCCTGCCTCCAGGTGTGCTGACCTAACCACGGAGTCTGGGTGTTGTGGCATGTGAGAAATCCCACAGGAAAATTAATCATCCATAGGAAATCAATATGAAAATGTGTTTCTTCATTAAGCAGAGATCTGAAAAATAGTCTTTTTAGTTTAATGTGTCATCTGGTTACTTAGAATCACATTACATTTTGCCTGAGAAACAATGTTAGAAAGCAGTCATATCAAAAGCTCCATTTAAAAGGTTATCTTAGGGACAGTGAGACAGTTCAGTAGACTAAGCAAACAGATGGGCCAGGGCTCTATCCCTGGTACTGCATACCACAGCAGTCATGCCCACAGGACCAACTGAGCCAGCGACGGAGTCCAGGCATAGTGGCACAAAGCTGTAATCCCAGAGCTGGGGAGCCTGAAAATAGGAGAATCACTGCAAGTCCAAGCTGCACAGTGAGACCCTGTGCAAAATGAACAAAAGAAAATAAAAGAAACACTAAATAGTTATCTTGGCTACTCTAAGTGCATCTTCATCTAAAATGAAATGTAAACAGAAAAAAATATTCAAACAATAATTTATAATTTTGAGTATTTTAACTGGATTTTTAATTAGTGGGCTTTTTTGTTTTGTTTTGTTTTAGAAATATTGTGCTTGCAGGACAGTTGGAAATTTGGGGGCTGGTAGTAAGGGATCATGGGGTGATTTCAGAGCTTAGAGTCTTAAGATTCTTTGGTTTTAGATGTATGATTTACTTTCTTACATTTCTAAATCATAATTAAGAAAAACAAATTAAACTAGAAGAAATAGAATTTATAGGACAAGGACTTTTGGTTCAGTTTGGCTTGATTTGGTTTTGGTATTTGGTTTTAGTATTTCTGCTTGCAAAACCCAGTGATTGTGCTGAGTCACATCTCCATTCCTTTTTAAATTTTTTATTTGAGACAGAGCGTCACTAATTCACTAAATTGCCTCAATTGGGTCTGAGCCTCCAGTCCTCCTTCCTCAGCCGCTCTGAATGTTGCGGTCACAGGCATGAGCCACCATGCCAGGCACAGAGCTGTTTATGTTTCAAAAGAACTAGGAAAGCTTTGCAAAAAGAGGGAAGATGAGGAGGTAGTTAAGGAGAACATAAATAGGACTGAAAATAGCTTCATCTAAGGAAAAATGTGGCCTTCTGGTTAACTAGTGGAGGGCTAAAGAATGAACACAGGGGAATAGATGATAGATAGATGATAGATAGATAGATATAGATAGATAGATAGATAGATAGATAGATAGATAGATAGATAGATGATAGACAGACAGACAGACAGACAGACAGACAGATATAAAAAGAATATGAAGAGCTCAAAAGATACTAGTAGCCTGGTCCTCAGCTGGTGCCCACTTCTGATGAGACAAGACCAAGCAGACATGGCGTTCACAGAGTAGCCTTGCAAGACAGCAATGAGTGAGAGGACACGGTGCACTGCGAAGAGATTACTAATCAGATGTGTGTAGCAGGGCACGAGTCCGGCCACCAGCAGCACTGGTGCATGTGGGACTTGATGAACACAGTTTAGTGGAAAGGACACGACCAGTTTCCATTTGGGTTCTAGCTGTTATGTGATCTTGATCAAGAAATCTAATACTCCAGGTCCTCAGCTAGGATGCAGCACAGCTGGGTTGTTTGAAAACTGATCATACAGTGGGTCCTTGCAAAGATTTTATATACAACCGATGTCAACTAGGCATTAAATTTATTTATGTTTTTGAGTTTCTGAAATGTGCCAGCAATGTCTTTCAGGGTTTTTATCCAGTGATATCCTTGTGGTGTTTGAGCCTGTGCCAAATTCCATAGATAGTTTTAACCTGTAGTGTATTTAAGTAAATAGTAGATAAAGAACAGAACCAACATAACTAACTCCAAATAGAACTGTCAGACCTGTTGGAGAGACTTTGCTGGGGTTGAGTTTCAAGAAAAAATCCAAACTAATAGAATCTTCTTACAGAGTTATCTATTCCATATGAATGAATTATTTGTCTTTGCTGCTAAAGGTCAAATGCATTTTAACCAGTCATTTGGGACTCATTTGCCCAAGTGAATGAAAAATGAGCAAAAAAACTATGGATCGGATCAATTCACTTGATGTCATTGAAGACTCTGGATGAGTGTTTATCTGTCCTGACCTTTTGAAGATGATTTGTGGTGGGGTCTAAGGTTATTTGCTGTCTTTCTGGAATCAGTAATTTGTTTCCTTCACCAATATCTCTTAGAATACTGACCTAGAACCTAGCAAATGCTGTGCTGTTTTCACGTTCTCAGCGCTGCTATATTTTGGAAAGTATGAATGAGATGATTACTCTTCCAAAGAACACTGAGTTATTGGGAAACTGTGTAACATGTAATAAACAGCAGGAGGACCCGGAGCATATGGCACAGTGGTAACCCAAGGATCTTCTTTCCTCTACCAGATCACATCACTCACTTTCAAAGGCTTTGAAACCTTTGTCCCAAATGTCTATTATGTATAATTACACAGATGAGTATCTATTAACGTAAGTGTATTGTCATCTTAGCAACCAGATCATGCCTCACTGTAGCTGTAAGCAGTTTCCACTTTCTGAAGTGTGGTAATATGGAGTTAATGTGCTGACCCACTTATGGTGAAGCAAGGCAGTGTCTCCAGACTGCCATGACAGCGCTCTTGGCTCTTGAGGGTGGGCACAGGTCTGAACTCAGCCGTGAAGATACAGGCGCAAAGAATTCTAAGAACAAAAATCAGCCCCACGGTGCATTGCTCATGCCTACTCAATAGAATACTCAGTTTTGTTGGTTATCCACCCTTCTGTTGTTTTGTATTACATGTTCACTTTGGAGGTAAGAGTATAGTACTTTACCCTCCCTTTAAACCATGTCTATAAATTTTATGTACACTCCACTAAAGTGTCTTGAGTACCTACAGAGAAGGCTTGCTTGATGGAAGGGGGCCTAAAAAGTCAGAAATAACTGAACAGTCAAGTAAGAAACTAAGGTTTGTTGTCTTGGGGGAGGTTGTTGAATGAATGAAATGGGTTTTTACGTAGTGCACCCTTGTCTTTCGTGTGAGGTTGGCAGAGTTCATTCATCAAAATGTATACAGAGTTAAGAGCTTGGAGAAGTGACTTCTGCACATTCCAACCCCAGAGAACAAGCCCAAGGACACTACTTCCTGGAGGGCAGCAACATACACAGTTTAGGTTTACACTTTCAGTCACGTCTCCGCAATGAAAACACAAGATCTAAAGGTTGGATCTCTTCCCTTACCAATTCCAATTGCAAAGTAACTTGGCCTTGTAAGAAAAGGAAAGACAAAGAAACAGAATTCTTGACTTCTATGGATAAAGCATCTCACCATTTCTTTAATTTGGAGAAAGTCAAAGTATCCAGGTTTCTTATTCTTCTTCAGTTGTACGAATCCCATTTCTAGTTGACTCAAACCTTCACTAAGCCTTATTATATGTAAAAGTATTTACAAAGTTCTGTTGTCGATTAATAAATCTAATAAAAATTAATTGTTCTACAACAAGAGAGAAAAATTACACCATTAATGAAGTCAAAGGAGTAACAAATAATTGGGAAAAATGATTCAGTTTTAGTGACAGACGTAAAGATAACTGCTATACCCAAAACTGTCACAGATGACTTTTTTTTTTAAAGGCAATTAATTGGCAAAGGTAAAAGGCAGCTATAAAGAAAATAATCATACAAAATACTCATCTTATCTCCTAATTAAAGAAATATAATTAAAACACCAAAGATATACCATACATTATCAGATTGGCAAGTCTATAAAAGGTTTTAATATTACCTTGCACTGGCAAGGGTGTGTAGAAGCAGGCAACTCTCATAAACTCAGGGGTGGATCCAACTTATGTGCCTGAAGCTCAAAAGTCTTAGAGAGTCCTTGAAAAAAAATTGCTATGAGATGAATTATGATCTTGAATATCTACTTAGAATGAGAAAAATTCTAATTAATTATGAATTTTTGAAAGATGGCAAATACCACAGTCATCAAAAAAATCCAGAAAAATAACATGACATTTACATGAATGTCATCCTCTTTAAGATATTTCCCCACATTTTGCTTACACATTTTCTTATTATCATTTCACAGGACAATTTTATAATATTTTATATAAAATATCATTCATGTTTCTTTAGCACGCTGTCAAATTTTTTGATAGTTTCAAAAAGTTTCTTTCAGATTTGTGACTAATTAAAATGTTACATAGATTTTTAGAGTACTGATAAACTTAGAAAAAGCTCTTTTGCCTATGATTTGTAATATTCCAGAGAATTCACAAATTATTATAGAATGGCCAATCGCTGTTGAAGACAATTTGAACTGATGACTCTGTTTTATGATGATGTCCATGAAACAGAGCATATCATGAGCTCTGTGTTACAGCTATCCAGGGCGTTACTTCTTGAAAAACCAACAAGAAACTTATCATTGTCAATGTGTGTATATGATACACTCTTCCTAAATGTCATTCTTGAATAATATAAGAGCCTACTCATTACTTTTGATATATACATTAATTTTGTCCTTATATTCATCTTTTAAAAACAGTTATTACAAAGGGAATCTAAAAAACCCCAGCTTGCGAGTCCCTTATACCAATTTTAGTTTTCCCTTATGTACGATTGTGGTTTCTATTCCCCTTTATTGATTTCAATCTTGTCAAAATACCTTCAGGACAAAAGTAAACCAGAATTTGCCAGGATTTCTTGGACAAGGCCATCACAGAATTAAATGTGATGATTGGGTGATTGGAGCTATTTTAGGGGAGTTCTTTAGAATTGTCTTAGGGTATTTGTTCAGAATTAGAATATTGGGAGGCAGCATCACGATTGTCTAGAGATTACCAAGAAATCTCACTTATATAAATGGTTACCAATGGAGTATAAGAGACTGTGCAGACTACTAGTCATCTCAAAAAAAGGTGACAGGTGTGATGCAGCTTACTTACAAGAGCACTGTCCTTAACAACCAAAAAGGCAGCTCCTAAAGAAGGATATGACACGTGTGATGCAACTTCAACCCTGCCTGGGAAAGGAGGGAAATGTGCAGACTTGTCTCTAAGCCGTCCTTAGTATAATTTTCTGAATGATGCAAGGATATTAAGAAATCAGTGATTTATCACTATTTCCTTGTGTCTCAATATTTTCTCCCCTGCAAGTTTAGATTTGCCTCTGTTTATTTTTAAACCTTTGTTGGTTATAGCATAGGCCTAGGAATCCTAGCTTTTGAAATAAAACATTTGTTTTTAAAGATCCAGTCTCTTAGCTCAATGAGAAGAAATATTTGTGCCAATAGTGTTTTAAAAAGTTATCATGTGTGCATCTTATACTCTGAGCAACTACTATGAAGACAACAATATGCATTTTATTAATTATTGTGGTTGTCCAACTAACATGTTTTGAAACCATCTCATTGTTATTTCTTATCAAAAGTAATAAAATTAAAACAAAAAAATTTAAAAGATCCAGTAAATAATGTTTTTACACATATACTACACATCACATTACATGCAGAGTTAAAAAGCTGTCTCTCCCACTCCAAGCAACTAATGTCTTCTTTTGAAACAGAGCTGTGTGAGGATGAGTGGCCTCAGATGAACAATACTAGTTATTGACGATTTTGATCAGCTTTGATCCATAAGACCTTTAAGGCATGAGCTCAATTTGTAAGTTATCCAGAAGCAATGATGTATAAATAAGCTACGCAATGCTTATTAGAATGAACCAACCACCTCTACCACTATCACCACCACATGTTTCTTTCCTGAACTACACAGAAACCTGCCTGAGACCTTTAGGTTCACCCTGGAGAAAGCCCATATGGACAAAGATAAATCAAACTCCCATTTTTCTCTTTAAACAGGTCTAATCTGCTTCCTGATTAATAAAAATAAGAATATAATTGAAATACCCTGACATGCTCAGGTTAGCTTAAATAATAGAAGTTTAATGCAAGGATAAAAGGAAATATAAAAGGAAATAAATCCTAAGTAATTGGGCATAGTGGCATATGCCTGTAATCCTCAGCACTCAGGAGGCTGAGCAGGAGGATCACTATGAGTTTGGGGCCAAGCTCGGCTACATAGTAAGTTCAAAGCCATCCTAAGCTGTCAAGTGAGACCATGTCTCAAAAAGAAAGAAGGAAGCTTCAGCAAGTGTATAACCTGGTCTTGTGAAGTGAAAATGTATTTCTCGCCAGAGAGGAATACATTAAGGGCATCAGGTTCCAACCATAGCTCTAGGGGATTCAACCACAAATCCATATTTCTACTTGATTATTATTTGTTCTGACCTCTTCTAACATCTCTCCACTTCGTTCCTCATGGCATAATTTCTATTTCTAAGGGCCATCATTCAGAGCCCCTTCACTTCTCTTCCCCTTTCTTCTTTCTCTAGCCACCTATTCTAACTAAGAAGAGCCAATGAACAGCATGAACCACAACCCTTAGTAAAACATTCTTGTGGTTACTAGTGAATCTGTACATTTTCACTGTTTGAGTCAGACAGTGGTCTAGCCAGTTGGGGCAAGAGTGGCAGAGATATATGGTACAGAGCATGACAGCTAAGCACTAAAATCCCTTCATATAGAGCCCTGGGAAAGCACAAATATGTCAAAACAGAATGATGTACTTGCCTCACAAGTCCCTCGTAGGCCACTCCTTCACTCAGCCATTCAACCACTTGTTGAATGTCTAAGTATCAAACACCACTCTACATGCTAGAAATAAGCACTAGTTAAAACACAGACATCCAGGAACTTAAAATCTAATGAGGAAAATAAACAAGCAAATCAACAAGAGTTATCCAGTGTAACCACTGCTATAGGAGAAGTGTGTTCAAGTCTTCTTGAACAGAAAATACTGAAACTTTACTGCAGGCTCTGAACTCTGAGCTAAGTTCAATTACAGAAGTCAAGTATCTACATAAAAGTGCTGCCTGGCCCGAAGGTACTTGCACTTACCTCTGTGTTTACCTGGCTGGATTCTCACTATATTTTTTGTCTTTCTTCAACTTCTTCTTTTGTATTCCATATCCAGATCCCTTTTCAACCATTTCAGTTTCTATAAAGATGATAACAGTACAAATTACCTTGAAAACCAAGGAACAATTACTGACTAGTGCCCATTAACCACAGAAAAATATAGTTCTTGGAAACAGCCTTGGGGGAAACATACTCGAATGAATATGTTTAACTATGCAATGATATCCCAGACATGGATTAGCCACTCTAAATAGAAAGTCTGTTCTTTAAGAGAGTACACATTTATCTCTAATTTATGGCTGACCTTAGAGGATCCTTGAAAGAGCCTGAGCAATCCAATGCCATCTGGAAGCTTCCAGTGTTTATCAACATTTTAATAGAGCAGCTAAGCACTCTTGACCTTGTTAAGTTCAATTAAATTCAATGTCTCAGGATTTATTTTCTTGAGGAAAAAGTAATAGCTTTCTTTTGTTCATCTAGCAATTATTATATAGTAAATTTTATACACTAAAGTATTTTTAAGACTCTTGATCTGTTCTGTTGGGTAAACTCCCAAAA
>PVKN010039063.1:0-10947 GCA_004027915.1 Capromys pilorides | reverse complement strand
AGACTCCTTAAAAAATTAGAACTAGAAATCCCATTCAATCCAGCTATCCCTCTACTGGGGATTTTTCCAGAAGAACTGAAAACATCATATCATAGAGATATCTGTGAACCTATGTTCATAGCTGCACAATTTGTGATAGCCAAATCTTGGAAACAACCAAAATGCCCATCATCTGAAGAATGGTTGAAAAAGATGTGGTATTTTCGTAAAATGGAATATTACTCAGCAATAAGGAATGATAAACTAGAAGACTTCACATATAAATGGATGTATCTTGAACATATACTCATTAGTGAAATAAACCAGACCTACATATGCAAATATTGTGTAGTCTCCCTAGTATAAGGACTCAAAAGAAGAAATGAATGAATGAATGAATGAATGAATGAATAAATAAATAAATAAATAAATAAATAAATAAATAAATAAATAAATTTTGGGCTGTGCCAGGAATCAATCTCAGGACCTTGCATTTTCTGCATCCTCAACCCTTATAATTTTTTTTATTATTTTCTTTAGAAGAGTGACTTACATACAAAATGCATTTGGAAGAGTTAAAAAAAACTAAAGTTTATTGAAAGTGTTAATGTTTAATTGTTTGACCAATCTTACATATCTATTAATCTAAACATATTTGATGATAATATGTAATACAACTATTGTTAAATTTTTCTTGTTTTGAAAATCCTGTACTATATGTACTTTTGCTTGTTACTTTTTTCCTATCTTTGTTTCTGCTATTTTTACTCTTTAAAATAAATCTAATAAGATTTAAAAAAAAATAGAATAAGCAATCATAAACAGAACACAAACACTTGCTGATTACAAAGGGTTAAAGCTGTACAACTCATTGTTCCTGGCCCCTCTGACTTCCACTCCTCCTAGTGTACTCACTCCAAGGGCCCCTGGTTTCCTTGCACACCACAGCACTCCGGCTTCCATGTGCACACACACCCACCCTTGCACACTTGCAGCTCCCTGACTTTCTCAACTCTTCACTGCAGCATCACTTGTCAGTATTAGTACTGCAATCCCACATCCAGTTGACTTGTTAGAGTAATAGCAAGGGGGCTATTATTTGTACACTTTTTTTGTTGGACACTTTTTCATTTTGGCAGTTTAATTCCCAATACAATGTTTAGAGGTAAGACATTTAAGAAATATTGAGGGGTAATTAAGTCATGAGGTCTCTGTCCTCATATTTGGATAATTTCATTATCCAAAAGTGGATTACATAAGGGAATTTGTTCTCTCTCTCCCAGTCTCTCACCCCCACTATAGGATGAAGCAGCTGGGAGACCCTTGGAGGTGCAATGGACACTTTTGTTGCTGAGGCAAAAATACCCAACACCCAAAGCTAAAGGAGAAAAAGGCTAACTTGGCTCACAGTTCGCCGAGGCTCCAGCCCATAATCATCTAGCTCCAAGGCAGAGTGGCACTTGGCAGAGGGAAAGCTGTGGTGACAGAAGATAGCAAAAGTAACCAGAAAAAAGTGCTAAATAGCTTCTTTTTATCCTTTTTCAGATTATATCTAGGCTGTTGGGATTAAGGCGATGCCAAACCCATTGGTGGACTGATTTACCAGTCACACAACCCTAATCCCAACATTGCACACTCTGATTCAGCCACCTCTGAGAAAGACGGAGACTAAATGATGGCGAGTGAGTTCTTCTCTGGCCTGGCACTCTCCCTAGGAAGTTCCTTGTGGTGAAGTTCATCTATTGTAGTCTGTAGTGCACTGTTATGGAAGCGTACATGATAGTGGGTGATTTATACAGAACAGGGACTTATTTTTTGCCATTCATGAGTCAGGAAGGCCCAAGTTGGAAGGGCTGCACCTGCAAGGGTCTCCCAGCTGCTTCACCCTATAGTGGGGGCAGAGAGAGAGGGAAAGAGAGACAACAAACTTCTTTATATAACCCACTCTTGGATAGTGAAATTACCCAGTCATGAGGACAGAGACCTCATGACTTAATTACCCCCCAATACCTCTTAAAGGTCTCACCTCCAAATGTTGTATTGGGGATTAAACTGTCAATGTGAAACTCTGAGAGACATAACCACACCCCATTACCTTTCATCCCTGACTGTCCTTGAAGACTCCACCGCTTCTGCTCTAAGTTCTCTGCAGGTCCATGGGATTCTGGGTACCAGTCTTAACTTTCTTCCTTTCACTAGCAACCATTTCTTCTTGGGCTTGAGTTGATGCTTCTGCAGCAGAGTTGTCAAGATCTCCTCATGTGCAGCACTGCCAGGAAGAAACAGAGGGAATTTGAGCCTAAATCTTGTGGTCTACCTCAGAACAACTACTTTTCAATCAATATATAATGTCTTATTTCTGAGTTTTCCGAAAAGAATGGCAATTTTTCCTGACGGGTCCTTCATACTACAATTCTGTGGCCACAGCTCTCTGGCTGTGTCTCTCTGGCCTATGTCCAAACTCAAATTGTGTACAGTCCTTCTTTTTATCATCACATATTTTCACATAGTGGAAATGTCAGGATTGTGCTAGATACCATCTAAACTCAAAAGTTACTTCCAAGTGCTAGCATAGCCCCAGGGGTCAACAGTCAACGTCAACAGCAGTCAACGGTCAAATGACTGTGGCTAGTCGTCTCTCCTTTGCTAATTTAATATCAGTTGGTAAACTTTTATTAATGCTATTAAGCTTTTGTATAAAATAACAGTAAATAGGTTAGGGAAAATTGAAGGGTTTCTCCTTTAAGAAAAAAATGTGTGAAATTGTAGTCTTGTTTTAGACTAGTCTGTCTTTTGTTTTTCTTCTTTCCTTATGGTTTTGATTCTGTTTCTAAAAGCAAAATTGTGAGCAAGTGAAGTGTTATTGAGTAAAGATTTTGTATGACACATTTCAGAAAATTGGCACTGGAAATTGGATGAAAGCACAAGATTAGATATTGAGAAGTTTTGCAGCCTTTGCATACATTTTCTAGGGGCTCAGATATTGACACAAATCTTTGAGCCTCTCTGCCTCTCCTTGCTCTTGTGTTTAAAGAGATTTAGAACAACAACATTTTCCAGAACCTTTAGAAATAAACATGGTTTTCTTCCCATTTTAACGTCGAAGACGTTGATGGTTAATATTCTTCTAAATTTCTGAGATTCAGTGGCAATTTTAATGACTTAAGTGGCAAATCTGGGATTGCAGGTAGACATACTGATTCTATTATTACTATTATTATTATTATTAATATTATTATTATTATTATTATTATAGCCTCAGCCTGCCCTGAGAGTGGAGCTGGTACAGCATGTAGTGCTGGGGATCAAACCATGGTCGCTGTAGTTGCCTAAGCTTTTCTAAGCAGATGCTTTAGACCACTGAGCCATCTTGCCAGCCCAACATACTGATTCCTAATTTTCTGTCCTTCTAAAAAAAAAGACAAACTGTGTATTCTTACATGAATATTTCAAACATATTGACCTCAAAAAACTTGAAGGACACACACACACACACACATGTGCACACACGCACACACACACAATTATGCAGGAGTAAATCACTACATCTTCCAGACAGCCTAGATCCCTCTACTTATCTTTAAAATATTACTCATTTGGGAGGCATTCGAACCTGAATTTGAATATAAGATCCATCAGATAATTTCCTATAACTTCCCCAATTGTGTTCTGTCATCTGGATTTTGTCCTGTATAATTTGTCCCAAAGTTACAGTATTATATTTCTTCACTAACCACACAGTATCCTGGTGAATGCAATGAGGACCTTTGTGGTAGGCAGTTTTCCCACTGTGAGCAACATGAAGAGAATCAGGTTTAGTCTGACAGCTAGAAACATTTCTAAAACTGCTCTAGTATTTGTTTTATACTTTAGTAGTTTTTGATTTTTATTTTACAGATTTTATACAAGAAAACAAAGAGGAAAAGGAAGGAAGGATGGAAGAGGGGAGAGTGGAAAGGAAGGGGGAGAGAGAGACAGGGAGAGAGAGAGACAGAGAAGCAGAGAGAGACAGATAGAGACATAGAGACAGAGACAAAGACAGAGACAGAAATAGACAGAGAGAGAGAGAGAGAGAGAGAGAGAGAGAGAGAGAGAGAGAGAGCAACAGAGAAACAAGTGAGGAAAGTGCCCATAAAAATCTTTTAGTTCAATAATGTAGGCCTACCATGTTTATATCACTTCAACATGCTCTGAATAAGAATCTAAATTGAAACAGAGCTAGAAATCGTTTGATATTCATCCATCACTAAATTTAACCTGTATTTTTGCATTATGCATGTTGCCATGTTGCTTTACCAAGACTTTGTATGCCTGGTGAGTTTTCCATCATCTTTGAGATTCTTTTCCTGTACTTAGGGAAATAAGCATCACCCTGTTGCATGCAGAGTTCTGAGGGCTTTAAGGCCATGAAAGAGACAGGCGAGGGCAAGGGTGAAGCTTGCTTCCAACAGAGCATCTAAGACAGCATCTCCTTCTCATCTCCTTAACAAAAACGTCATTTTGATCCTTCAGTCCAGATGAGACTATTTTAAAAACCTTAACACACGGCAGGTAGCATAGTGATAGAGAATAAACACAGAAACACACATTTATGGAAAAAAATAGACTAATGGCCACTTGGTATCTACCATTTTGGTGGAGATTACTGAGGAGAGGAAGGCGTGGTGGTGGACACCTGAAAATCCGGCAATCTGGGAGGCTGAGGTTGGGGAATCTCAAGTTTCATCCCAACCCAGGTACTTTAGTGGCTTAATGAGACCCTATCTTAAAATACAGAATAATAATAAAAAAAGAAAGAGTTGGAACTGTAGCTGAGCTTTCTAAGGTCCTGGGTTCAACCTCCAGTAACACACACACACACACACACACACACCTACATCTCTCTACCCATCCTCAAAATGCTTCTCATAGTTGAGAAGTATTTGAACCTGGATTTAAGGACAAGACCCATTAGAAAGTTTTCTATAACTTCCTCAACATTTTCCTGTCCTCTGGAATTTTTTTGTCCTGTACAATTTGCCACTAACTTTGACCTTCAGGTAAACTTGTCTCTGAGCAAGAGTAGTGATAGTGAAGGGGGTGGTTAAAAATAAACAACAGGTGCTCTATGTGGTTAATTATTATTTGTCCCTGAATAGTTCTTAGTGCATTTTAACATTTCATTGTACTCAGAGGCTAAAGGAAACACTTGGGTTTCTAAACCTGCACAGTTTCTCTTGCAGTTTTGCGTCTGTACTCTTAACTGGGTCATTGTGAGTCAACTGGAAAACTGTGACTGAGAAAGATTCCAACAGCTGGCTTTATTTTTAATGGAATTAAAACTGAACTTTGATCAATGAAACATCCAGAAAAGAAAATAAGAAAGCCACAAATTTCCTTTATCAGTTGCTTAGTGAGATAATACAAGCAAAGTCATACTAAGATTAGTTTATTCTCCCTTTTTAAACAGAAATTATGATCACTATCCATGGCTATCTAAAAACCTTTTCTCTTTGTCCTTTTAGATTTCCTCAGGTGGCTGAGTTCACACCATCTGTGGAAAGAGGTGGCTCTAGGAAAACAGGAAGCTTGAAGAAAGCAGCACCCAGTGAGCTAGACCCTGGGTCAGCTAGAAAACCCATTGGAAGATCCTTGTCTTTAAGACCACAGGAAAGTTCAGGTCCGTTGGATTCGCCTCCTGCCACTGTACTCCTTTCCAAACTCCCTTCTGACAGATGTACACTGGATCTTGTCAACCTTCTGATTCTCTTCCTTTCAAACTAATTTGTCAAAAAGCTCTGGCTTGTGGCTCCTGTTTCCTACCTCAGCTAATCATCAGAACATCCAGAGTTTATTAAAGTAGCAACTTCACCAAAAGTTCAATTCCTAAATACATGCTTTGCTTAATAGTTCAGCCCCACTCTTGTTTAGGATTCTCCCCCAGTGACTAATTTACTTCCAGTGGTTCAGAAAGAAAAATCTGTTATTCCTTTGCTATGGATTTGAAGTCACTTCAACCCCTGCCACTATGGACTGAGTTAGAGGGCTTAAAGATCACACGATGCCCTATACATTCCCTGAAGTTTCTGGGGGACTTCATATATTATATGTCCCTCTTTGCCTATGGAAAGACCTGAACTCTCCAAAACAGTGAAGATGAAGGAAATCCATTCTGGGAACACCTTTAAACACTGACTTTTTAAGAAGTGACACAGGAGACTCCTAATTTTCTCTTTACATTTTTTCTTCCCTTGAGGACTGAGTGTTCCTCCTTAGGGGTCCAGCATGAATAAACTCCTTTACTGCGATTCATCAAACAAGTCTCTATTTATTGGACACTAACAAGTATTTTATTTGTAATATAATGCTAATAAATGTTTTATTTGCATTTGTAATAATGTTGTTTATAATCCAATCAGCCTTATATTTATTAAATACCAATAAATTGTACTTGTAATACTTGCAATATTTATTTGCTCTCCTCTCTTGTGGGAAGGTGATGGGAAAATCACTCAGAAGTCAGAAGGCAAATGAACCTTTTCTGCTGTCAAAAACACTGTCTAAAGTTGGAAAGACAGTGCAAGCAGAGTTTGCCTGGAACTGAACAAGTTGTACTAATTAAAAAAGAGACTAAAGTTTAGAGAAGGAGAAGCAACTCACTTGGCTGGTCTGGCCCAGAAGTTCTCAAAAAAAATAGTTTGGAACAAAAGTGAGGCATTGAGGAATGTGAAAGATTCAACAAGAGGAATGAAATTTATACAAGGGCATTCATTGTGAATGGTTGCTGGGCTCAGTGCTCATTTTTCTGGGTTTCCATTTCCTGTCTGTGCAGTCATTGCGTATTGTAGGCTGACTTTCACCTCTAGCATTACTACAAACGTTTTCTACTGATTTTCCTAAGTTCCAGAAAGAAATAAAAAATTCTTTGATTTTTTTTTTAATAAGCGCTAAGTTCAACTCCATTAATGTAATTGATAATAGTAATATCGTTGTTTACAGCTTTCTCGTGTAAGAAGGTAAGTGTTCTGGGATTTGAGCTCTGTTAAATTTTTTTATTTAAAAAATGACAACACATTTTCACTATAGAAATTTTGGAAAGCACCAAAAATTTATAGAGGAAACAAGGTATGCATATCCTACGAACCAGAAATAAACAATAAAAAGATATGGAAGATTCCTAGACATGTGGCCCAGGTAGTGTTTTTCATGGCTCAAGAGATTTCCTTTTACACAGAATAAAGTATACACACTCGCCTTGCACTAGGCAAGGTCATACTTTTGACAGGTATAAATGGAACATATCATGCATACCATTTTATAACCAACTCTTTTCATGTATTAATTATTGAGCTATCTGTACATTGAATAAATATTTAACTCAAATGCACTTTCACATAGCTAACTCTAAAGCTTTTAATATGTCATAATTTTAGACCAAGTCCCTACTATTGGACAGTTTTCTATTTTTTCAATTAAAATTAATGTCATGATGCATACACTACTATATTATTTTTCAGGTTAAATTTCTATAACAAAATTTACTGAGAAAATAGTCTGAACACTTAGTACTATTTTTGGAGTGGAATATGCACAAATGTGCAAAAAATGTGCACAAATCATTAATGCTCACCTAGTTGAAGCAAAGATGAGAAGAAGCAAAAGTATACGACTAGAAATTCACACCTACTTTATGTTCCTCTTTGATCATTATTCTCCATGTCATTACTCTAATATCTAATATCATAGACTATTTCTTTTCTAAATTTTGCACTTAAAATATATGCAATAATATAGTGTTCACTGTAAGCTTTACTCATATTACAGCAAGTAAAAATTTTTCATTCCATTGCTGATAGAATTTTGTTCTATGACTGTACTGTAATTTATCCATTCTACTACTAAAAGAATTCAGATAGTTGGGGCTGGGGAGATAGCTCGGTGGTCTAAGCACTTGCCTAGCAAGCACAAGGACTTGCGTTTAATCCCTGGTACTGCATACCATGCCAGCCTTGGCCCCCTAGGTGTGCTGTGCCAGCCACAGAAACCAGGCGTGGTGGCCCATGCTTATAATCCCAGTGCTGGGGTGGCTGAGACAGGAGGATCACTTTGAGCCTGAACTGCATAGTGAAACCATGTACCAAATAAATAAATAAATAAATAAATAAATTAGTTAAAAATTTAAAAAAAGAATTGGGATAGTTTCTCTTAAAATTCAACCTTTAATAATATTATAGTATTTGTCTTTTGGTGAATGTGTATAGATATTTTCATTAGGCATATCCTAGGTAGAAAGTTTTTAGGTATAAGCTTTGATGGAAAACTACAGTGTATGTGGAAATTTTAAAGAAATGTACTACAGTAAAAGACAGGCTCAAAGTGATCCTCCTGGAGCCTGGAGGGATACTTGTACTTCACTTTAGTTTTAATTTACGTTTGTTCTGTTGGGTAAAATAAGCACACTTTCATATATATGGTTGGCGATAATTTGGAAATCCTCTGGTGAAATGTCTAGTCAAGTTTCTTGTCCATTTTTAAATGAACCATCCTTTTCAATTATAGGACAGCAGCTAATCATCTTGTTCTAAGACGATCTTGAAATTTCAGAGGAATTCACAAATATTTAATTTGTTGAGCAATAAGGAGAAAAGATAGTTCTTGGAATCCACACAACATGAAAAATATCTGCCATATAAAGAGAATCAAAATGGTTGACTTTAGAACGTATTTTCATTCTGATAAGGCATTTAAAAATAATGATGCTCATAAAAATCTATAATATTGCATAGTGTATGACACAAAGTACAAATATGTAGCTGTTTATTTTGACATTTTATTTATAAACACTACAGAAGAAAAAGTGGTGTGAATGCTCCAGTCTGACAATCTGGAAATAAAATAACAAGGGAACAATTTAAAATTTTCTAAAGAAGAAATAAAAAACATCTAAAATGTTCAAGTTTCGAGACGCATCTCTATTTAGATGGTGATGATATATATAGGACTATGGAGCAGATGTGCTGGCCCAATGCCATCCCTTGCTTGGAGGTTTTGAATTAAGGAAAGACGGTTACATTGTGTGCAAAATGCCACTTCAGTTCAGAGTCTGCCTGCAGATTTGTAATACCAAGTTCATAGTCTTTTCACGCTGATTAGTGAGAAAAGCATTCCCAGGTGCAGCTACCCACAAGTTCAAGTTGTTTTTATAGAAAAAAGCTAAGAGGGAAACATCAAATGATCCACCTCTGTATTCTTTTATATATTGTGCAGGCTGAATAACTGTGTATCTATGAGCTTAGGGGTCATAATATTTTGTTTCTTGAAGAAAATAAGCTTTTTTTCCATATCTTTTTTATGATAACTACCTCCAATTATGAATGTGCAAAAGAGTTAATAGTTAAGTGGACTGAAATCTCACAAGTCTGGTTGGCTACTCTTCTAACTTTACAACTTTCACCAAATTGGCATCAGAAAAAGTACTGTGAAAGATTCTGTCCACTACCCTCCTCACTGCAAAGGAACATTATCCTCAAATATTGAACATCAATATCTGTGTGAGATTAAATTATGCAGACTTTGAAACATTCAGTAAGGCATTGTCTGAGGCATTAACAGCAAAGAGCGCTGCATGTGTGTGCCCAATATTTGTGCATCTGGCTTTACTCTTCTTCGTGGGCTCTCTCTTTTTTTTCGTTTTTCTGTACAGCAGAGCTGTTTTTACTGATTTGTGGGAAGGCCAAAAAAAAAGAGCAAGAAGTTATTTTAACTTGATAATAAATGGCAAAGAAGAGGACATAAAAACAAGAAATGGAGGAACAAAGGTTTTCCTTTTAGTCAAGAATTTCCCAACAAAGCCACATAGATTTCACTCACACGAACCATACCTTTTGAAGCTCATTTCGCTGAAATATTACTGATGTTCACACAGAAATCTTTATGAACACACACACACACACATAAAACTCAAGCCACCCATAATATCCTAAGATAAAAAAATGGGGTTAAGAGGTCACTGTTAAGGAAATTTGGGTTGGTCTGACCATAGCAGCTGCTCTTTCTGGATGTCGTCAAGTCATGTGACTTCATCAACAAATATTGCTTTTCTTTCTTCTGTGGACTTTTGACCTCTCATGATCATCAATTTGAGATCAAGGCAGTGATGGGGCATTATTGCTCTGGGACTTATTATAGAAAGAAAAGAGATCAAAAAAATGAGGGATGAGGTCTCACTTAATAAAGAACATCATGTAACAGAGATTAGTGGGGACCTTATATGATTTCAGTAGGGTTAAAATGACTTTAAAATGATCTGAGTAAATTATCTCTCACGTATCTTAGGCTCTTCTGTCACATCTGAAGATACATCACTTTGCTATCACAGCATTATGTGATGTTTCCTTTGAGTATTTAATAAGTACATTATTCTTCAACTATTTTTCAAAACTTTTTATAGGATATTGATGCAAGTCATAAGATCAGTATTCATGCATAGCTTTTAAAATTAATGTAATTATTCCTAATCATGCTTTACTCTTCCTTGGATATGAATTTCTACTTCAGTATCCACAGATGAATCAAAAGACTGTTAGCACTTTTTCAAGAAAACAGTGAAGTGAGGGAATGCAAGACTACTGGGGGATTGGTAACCCTAAACTTAACTTTGAAATGTCTCCTTTCCGCAGTGTTCACAGGTTAGAAACTCATCCAGGTAATTTTTAATTAGCATTTAGGCGTTTCATAAACATGAACTTTAAGAGAGCATATAATTAGATAAGATGAATTTGGTCACAATTATGAGAAAATACTAATGTCATATGCCCTCATTGTGCTCAGGCTTCCAACAATATCATCTTTGAAGCATTGTGCATTATTTAGAAGTTTCCTGATAAGTGTGACTTAAACATGCATATTATTATTTGTTCAAAAATATTTAATGGACTATACTTCATTTTTGTGATTAATTCCAAAACCCTTACCCTGACATTTAAAAGC
>PVKN010039062.1:0-10962 GCA_004027915.1 Capromys pilorides | reverse complement strand
AGGCTCTCTGAAGTGGTTGAAAACAAAGGAATTGAATGAAGCTCTAGAAAAGAAGTTAAATAAGAAAATAATTTCTCAGATAATTGCAGAGATAGTGTCCACAATGAAAACCATGCTTAGTGAGTCAAAGCAGATTAAAAAAAAAAAAAAGAGAGAGAAGTTTAAGAACATTATGGAAGCCATGAATGCTCAGCATAAGAAAGAAAAGACAGGATCAGGTAACTATGCAGGAGAATAAAATTCCCTCCAAAGTCTTCACATTAGATTAAGCTGATGAGAAGACAGGGCTCAGATATAGAAGACAGGTTTCTAGTTAGTGATTATGAAAAGAAAGATTTCTTAAGAACAGTAAAGGACAACAAAAAGTCAATATAGCAGCTATTACATGATGCAAAGAAAAACTTAAGATTGAGTGGAGTTAGTGAAAACAGCAGGAGATAGAATATAGAATATATAGATAGATAGATAGATAGATAGATAGATAGATAGATATATCTCGAAGATGTCATTGCAGAAAACTTTGCCAGTAGAGAAAAGGAATTTGACCTATAATTAAGTGAGGCAGACAGCGCTCCAATTAAAGAGGGTGAAAAAAAAAAAAAGGAAAGAAATGTTCAGCCAGGCACATTGCAGTCAAGATTCCAGAAATTTGACACAGAAAATAATTTTAAAATCTATTAGAGAAAAGAAATGAAAGATGCTCCTATAAAGCAAAGTGCATCAGAATCGCAGCTCACTTCTCAGCCCAGATGCTCAAGTCAAGGAGAGCTTGGAGTGAAGTATTCTAAGCTCTAAACGAAAACCAACTTCAACCCAGACTGATGTACCCCGCAAAACCATCTTTCAAAATGGATGGAGAACTAAGATACCTCCATCACAAAAAATATCTGAGGAAACATGTGAACACCAAAGCAGTACTCTAAAATATTTTAAAGGACATTCAAGAAAGAGAGAACAAGGATTACAACCCCGTGGGACTCAACATAAGGAATCCATCGAGAGGCAGGGAGGGAGGGAGGGAAGGGGGAGGGAGGAGAGAGAGGGGGAGAGAGAGAGAGAGAGAGAGAGAGAGGGGGGGGGGAGAGAAAGAGCCAACAACAGAAAAATACTTGACAAACAACGATAAGTCAATTCATATCATATCATTTATAACCATTGTGTTAATGGCCAATCAACAATCAAAAGAATGGACTGGCAAAATGGATCAAGAAGCAAGATCCAAAATATGCTGCATAGATTCAGCCAAATAGCTCAGTGGATTAAAGCTACTGCAAACAGGCACAGGGGCTGGGGATTCAATCCCCAGGCCTGCCTTCCAGGTCCAGCCCCAAAGCGTACTGAGATGGCAATTAAGACTGGGTGTGGTGGCACATGACCTTAATCCCAGCTCTTGGGAGGCTATAATCAGGTGGATCACTAGACTCTGACTAGAGTCTGATCTAGTAGGGAGACCCTGAACACCCTGTAGACCCTTCCCTAAAATACAAAAAGAAAAAAAAAATGCTGAATGGAGAAAACCACATTTAATCAAAAAAGAAATTCATAGGGGCCGGGGAGATAGCTCGGTGGTCTAAGTGCCTTCCAGGCAAGTGCATGGACCTGGGGTCAGTTCCGGGTACCACAAGCTTTGCCAGCCCCAGGAGCTGAACTGGCACCACAACTGCATGCCGTGGTGCATGTCTGCAATCCCAGCACTGGGCAGGCTGAGACAGGAGGATCACTACAAGTCCAAGGTTGTAGCAAGACCCTGTACCAAATAACTAAATTAAAACAAAACAAAACAACAAAAAAAGAAAATTCATAGCCTGAAAGTCAAAGAATAAAAATCAATACTCATGGTAACTGGAACCCAGAAAAATTCAGTGGTAGCTATTCTCTTTGCAGACAAAGTAAATTTCAAGCAAAGACTAAGAAAGACCAAGAGGTCGTTTACATTCTTGTAAAGGGAACAATCCAAGAGATAACAATCATAAATATATAAACAACAAATATCAGTGTACCTAACTATGTGAAACAAATATTAATAGATATGAAGAACCAAATGAACACTAATACAATTGCATTGGAGGATCTCAATACCCCAGGGTCACAGGAAGACAGATCCTCTATACAATGTCAACAATGAAATAATAGAACTGAACTAGACTTTGAACGAGTGGATTTAGTAGATGTTTACAGTGTTCTACCTCACAACATCAGAATACATATTATTCTCAGTTGCACACAGGACTTTCTCCAAAATAGATCACATGCTAGCTCATACAGCATACTTAAATAAATGCAAAGAAATCAAAATTATCCCATGCATATTATCAGACTGTAGTGCAATGAAACTGGAACTCAATGGCTAAAGAAACCACAAAAACTTCATTAGCACAAGGAAATTAAATAGCACCCTCCTGAACAACTAATGAGTCACGGATGAAATTAAAGAAGATATTAGAAAATTTCTACAATTAAATGAGAACCTTATGAGATACCATAACTTATGGAACACAATAAAAGCAGTCCTAAAGTGAAAATTTATAGCAGTGAATACTCACAGCAAAAAAATACAACAAGCACAAATAAACAATTTAATACCTCAAAATTCTGTAAAAACAAGAGCAGGCTAAGCTAAAAGCTCATATGAGGAAGGAAATTGTAAAGATCAGAGCAAAAATTAATGCATTGGGGACATTAAAAAATACAAAGAATCAATAAATCAGAGTTTGTTCTTGAAAGATCAAAAAAAAAAAAATGGACAAACTCTTAGCCAACCTTATGAAAAAAGACTCACATTCACACAAGTAGGAATGAAAAGGATGAAATCACAACAGATCCTGCAGAAATTCAGAAGATCATCTATAGATTTAATAGCATCTAAGACTTAACACCATTACTTCTCAAATTTTTTAATGAAACCGAAAGGGAAGCAATATTTCCAAATTCATTCCTGAAAGCAAGCATTACCTTGACAACAAAACTGGAGAACTCAATTAAGAGACAAAAACTATATCCCTAATGAACTTAGAGGAAAAAATCCTCAATAAGTTACTGAAAATCAGAATGCAGCAAGTCATCAAAAAGATTATACACAACGACCAAATGGGATTAATTCCAAGGATACAGGATAATTCAACATATGTAAATAAATAAATGTAGTACACCATACTAACAGAGCCAAGCACAAAATCATATCACCATCTGAATAGACGTCAGAAAAGCTTTGACAAAGTCCATAACCCATTCATACAAAAACCCTAGAGAAAATTTGAATGTGAGGTCTTTATCTCAATCTGGTAAAAGCTATCTATAAGAAATCAATAGCCAACATCATTCTAAGTGGGCATGCCGGGTGTGGTGGTGCATGTCGTAATCCCAGCACTTGGGAGGCTGAGGCAGGAGGATTGGTGCGAGTTCGAGACAAGCCTGGGCTACAAAAGTGAGCTCAAGGCCAGCCTGAACTGCATAGTGAGACCCTGTCTCAAAAAAAAAAAAAAAAAATGAGTAAAAACTGAAAGCTTTCACTCTAAATCAGGACACAACAAGGATGTCCACTGTCTCTACTCTTATTCAACATAGTCCTGGAAACTTTAGCAAGAGCAATTAGACAAAAGAAAAAAGTAAAATGAATAATGATAGGAAAGGAAGAAGTAAAATTATCATTATTTGTGGATAACATAATACTCAGCATAGAAGACTACAACAACTCCACTAAAATACTGCCAGATTTAATAATCAAAATTGTTAGTGTAGCAGCATATAAAAGTCAACAGTCAAAAATCAATAGCATGGGGCTGGATACTTGGCAGTCTAAGTGCCTGCCTGGCAAGTACCTACCTGGGTTTGATCCCCAGTACCACATGCTGTGCTGGTCCCAGAACCTTGGGCACCTTAAGCCAGCTACCAAAGCTGTGTGTAGTGGGGCATTCCTGTAATCCCAGTGCTGGGAAGACTGAGACAGGAGGATCCCTACAAGTCTGAGCTATGTAGTGAAAACCCATAATAAATAAATAAATAAATAAATAAATAAATAAATAAATAACTTAAAAATAATTAATATTCACAGGGTAAATGAATAACAAACTCACCAAGAAAGAAATGGAAGAAAAAAATGCCTTTCACAATAGCATCCAAAAAAAATTGAATACCTAAGAATCAATCTAATGAAGAATGTAAAAGACCTCTATATTGAAAACTAAAGTATTCTGTAAAAGTAAATTGAAGTGGATATCAGAAAACGGAAGGATATCCTTTGTCCTTAGATAGGAAGAACTAATATAATGAAAATGGCTAAACTTCCAAAATTGTTACACAGATTTAATGAAATTCTGCTCAAAATTTCTACAGCATATCTCACAGAATTAGAGAAAACAATCCTAAAATTCATTTGGAACCAGAAAAAAATCTATAATAGCAAGGACAATTCTTGGAAACAAAGGTAAGGAGGGGTATCACAATGCCTGACTTAAAATTACACTATAAAGCTATGGGGATAAAAACTACACGATACTGAGTAACAAAACAAAACAAACTAGACCCAAGGATCAGTGGAACAGACTAGAAGATGCAGAAACAACACGAGACATACTCAACTACTTCACTTTTGACAAAAATGCCAAACACATTCCCTGGAAGAAAGATTGTCTCTTTAATAAGTAGTGCTGGGAAAACTAACTCTACACATGCCAAAGATGAAATTTGGATCCATATCTTTCACTGTGTACTAAGCTAAATTCAGAGTGAACCAAAGATCTAAATAGTAAAGCAGATATATTAACTCTGCTGGAAGATAGAATAGGTAAAACTCTTCGTGTAGGCAAAGACTTTGTGAATAAAATCCCAGTCACCCAGGAACTATCAAAAGGAATCAATAACTGGGATTTCATCTTTGAGATAAGAAACCAGCAACAGAAACCACCAACAGAGTGAAAAGACACTCCGCAGGATGGGAAAAAATGTTTGTGAACTATTTATCAGACAAACGATTACGATGGAGAATGCATAAAGAACATAAACAAATAAACAAACAAAAATAGACCTCTCAAATTTAAAACCAATCCAAAAATGGGCATCTGAGATGAATGCATACTTCTCAGATGAAGAAATGCAAATAATAAATAAATATATGAAAAAAATTCAGCATCACTAGTCATTCAAGAGATGCAAATTAAAACAACACTGAGATTGCATCTCACACCAGAATGAATGGCTAAAATTCAGAAATCAACCAACAATAAATGCTGGAGGGGCTGTGAAGGAAAAGGAACACTGTTCCACTGTTGGTGGGAGTGTGGACTGGTGCGAGTCTCCATCCTGTGGAAATCAGTTTGAAAACTTCTCATCACTCTAGGATTGGAGGTCTCATTTGGCCAAGCCACACCCCTTCTGGGTACTGTAGCATCTTCTTCTTCCCAGAATAATTAAAAACATTGTATTACAGTGATAAATGTGCACCCATGTTTACAGCAGCACAATTTGTAACAGTTAAATCTGGGAAGCAAGGCTGGCAAGATACCTCAGTGGACTAAGCACTTGCTTAGGCAAGTGCAGAGAATGGGGTTCAATCCTCTGGTACCACAAAGCCATATATATATATATATATATATATATATATATATATATATATATAATAGTTAGAACTGTTATACTGATTTCTGTTCATACAAAGGAAAGGTTTGTGCTAATAATTTTTGGAGTATTAAATGCTGATATCTTATATTCTGAGTAACTAATTTAAAGATAACAATATGCAATGTATTAAACTTTGTTAAACTCTTATCATCTTGTTTTGAAATTTTGTTTTTTTCTTTAACACAAAATTACTAAAAAGCACCCTGGAGGGTTGGGGGATATCTATGAGAAGGTGATCTATGAGCTATTAAACAATTACACAAGGAATGGAGATATTCGTTTCAGAAGTCAGTTGAATAAATTACCTGTGCTTCTGCAAGCCAAATTCCTACAGAGGGAAATTTGGGCTTCGGATGTCCTGGACACTACTTACCAGCCAGCTGCTGGTCACTTGGCAAAGGCTGGCAACCGTTTTGGGCAGATGCTGCTGCCCATTTAGTTTAGCCTGGTTTTACTGCTCCTCTGATTCATGCACTATGTAGGATAACGTTCTGCTTCTCCTTGGTTTCCAACACTCCCCAGTCCCTGAAATGATCCCAACTTCAGGTCTTTTTCTGCTATGTGTGCCAACACTGAATCCTCTTGAAACAAGTGTAACACAGAGTGCAAGACTGTGAGAAGACTTCGGTGTGACATGCTGGAGTCATAGTCGTGGGAGTTTATGTGGTGTGATCAATGTGGAAAAACTGCTTGATTCAGCACCTCCTGTCCTCCTTTTCAGTACCAGGCTTGGAATCCAGGGCCTTCAACATTTCAAGGTGACTCTTGGTTATCTGAGATATGGAGATCAGTCAGACTTAAACTTTTCTTGTGTGTTTGGAAGTAGCAATAATTATGTAATATCACTCTTCGTAGTGAAGAAAACTAATGGATGATATGGAGGGTTGTATATGAATGAAATAAAGAGTTTTGTCTTTAAAAGTACTAAGTAATGTCAATAGGATTTATTATTTTAATAAAAATGGCATAGCCCTCTATAGTGTTTTAAAAGCACATTAGACATTTCCACCTAGCCATAACATATTACATCTGCTTATCACAGATTTTCTTTAAAGAACTTCTCATTATTTTTACTCAACACAGAGATGACTTTCCCTTTCCTAGATAATGGCCTGAAATTTTAAGCCATTTACACATTTTCCCAGTACTGGATAATGGATTCATATTAACAGGTAATCTTTACTGCATTAAGGCCATTATAACCAGGAGTGTGGATTCAGTGTGTTTTAGTGGTAGAAGCACCGAGCAAAGAGTCAAAGAGGTTCTTATAAAAATGTTACAGATGCAAAGTTGAGCAAAGTCAGGCATCTTGGTGGTATCAAGCTCTACACCTCAAATTAGGAGATTAATTAGGATTAATGCTAGTTCTTTCCAGTTTCAACAGCCATTTTCCCACATCAATTTAATTCATTATCACTTTAGAAAAATCTGTTAAAGTTATTCATTTATTTTTAATGTTAGAGAAGGGTCTACAGGGTGTTCAGGGTTTCATTACAAAGACTGGACTTGTGGTGATCCACCTGTTTACAGCCTCCCAAGGGCTGGGATTATAGGTGTGCACCACCAAGCCCATTCTCAATTGCCTTCTCTGCATGCCCTGGGGTCGGGGCTGGCATGGTGCGAATCCCTGGACCCTGCACCTGTTTGCAGGCACTTTAATCTGCTGAGCTATTTGGCCAACCCCCTAAAGATTTTATTTACATGCAGTCAGAGAATTTTCCAGAATATTTTTATTAATGTCAGTATTACCATTCATATTTCAATATGCCATAAATCAAATCATGCCCTGAAACATAACTTCTATTAATTCGGTCATTTCAAAATATTTAGAGATCTCTTCTCTCATTTAAAATATTGATCTATGGGAAGCACAAACACACACAAATAATTCTCATTAAGAATGGTCACCCCCTTCATGGGGCTTGTCACGTTTATGCTGGGTGTCATTCTATCCCTGTGCCATAGTGCTGTTTATGGACACCCGCTGGGCTCTCAGAAGGAAGTTGTAGGGTAAGACACCACGGAGATGAAAGAGGCAAAGAGGAAAAAATTGGGAAAATGCTTTCTACCTTATTAGCTTCTGTTGCACATATAGTAGTACTTAAATTGTAACTAGTTTCAACCAGAGTTCTAAATTTTCTCAAAATAATTTTAGATTTAAAATTATTTCTAAGGGCCTTTATGTCTACTCAATAACAGTGTTATTTTTTTTTTATATTTAAATAAATTTTTGATTTTGAAGTGATGGTTAAACAAAGTCTACTGTAAAGGTCCCTGCAGTCACAGGCGTGAGTCTTTAAAATTGCTGATTTTTAAGGGGCTGGCATTGTCAGGAGAGCGGCATTTCTCCGTGTACATTAGCAGGGCTGGGACTGCATTTCGGTTTCAGTTTGAGGAACCCTAATATGATTCATGTTCGGGGTTCATGGCCGCCCACACCACAGAGGTCCAGAGGGCAGGATGCAATCCTGGCTGATTTCCTTCCTTCCTTCCTTCCTTCCTTCCTTCCTTCCTTCCTTCCTTCCTTCCTTCCTTCTTCTTTCTTCTTTCTCTTTAATTTTTTTCAGAGTCTTGCTATATTGTTGAGGCTGCCCTCAAACTCAGTGATATTCCTCCTTTAGTCTCTTGAGTGTTTCAATTACAGGTGTGTGCCACCATATCCAGCCTTGTAGGACTTTTTTTGTTTTTGTTTTTCTTTTGCATTTAGTACAGGGTCTATAGGGTCTCACTATATACAGACCAGACTTGTAGTGATTCTCCTGTTTTTATGCTCCTAAGACAGGCATTATAGATGGGCGCCACCACGCCCAGTTTCAATCACTGTCTCAACGGGCTTGGGGGGCAGGGCTGGCACCAGCCTGGCAGGCCCAGGGATTGAACCTCCGGCCCCTACCCCTGCTTGCTGGTGCTGCAATCCACTGAGCTAACTAAATCAAGTGTTAGATAAAATATGACATACAGAGAGCAATTGGAATTGAGAATGTACTAATGCTATAAATGTTCTATTCATATACCAAAATAATTCCATTTCGTGTCCCAAACTATTATATAAACCTTTACTATCATTGTTTTTAATCTATGTATCTATGAATCTCCTGGTGTAATAGTAACAGATCTATGGGAAGACATAGACATTTTTACAAACATTTTATAAAAATCAGATATAAATATGATGATGGAAATAATATTTTATCCTGTGATTTAGAATAATGGAAGCTAATATTACACTGAAATCCAGCAGTTTATTTCCATTTTCATATTCAATATTCTTGTGAGTGACATTGGAAACAGTCATGATATATTCAGTAAAAAATGTCATTCACAAGAATATCTTCAGAATATGTCACTGAAGATTATTAGGTAACATGATTTTTAATGGCTAAATGCTTTCATTGTGCACGAATGTAATGTACTTTGGCATAAGCACTTTCCTTAGTTTTTGTCATTCGTGCTAATTCACTTATTTATAAAATATTTTCTAAGTACCTACCTCATACTATTAACCCTTTTGGTGCTGAGATTATAGCATAAGGAATATACAAGATGTGTGACTGCAAGAAATGATAAAATCAGCTATTCTCTTCTAAGAAGAAACTGTTCAAGGCTTGCAAGCTTTAGAAGTAATCATCAGACTCTCTGCAAAGAGGTTCAGCTTAGTTCCAAATCCCTGGAATAGGTGGAAGACCACACTGACTCATGCTGGAGATTTCAGATCCAGGACTGAGAGCAGTCATTGTGCCTGCCCCTCACAAATCTTTGCTGACACACAATAACCCTTATTTAACTCTGTTCAGGAATGGTTAGAAAGGAGGATGGAGGCATGCACATGGGCAGCCATTCCGTAGGAGACCAAGATGCACACACGCTTACTTAGAAGGGTGACCTCGATTCTCTTGCTGGGAAGATCGACTAAAAAAACTATAAAAGGATGAAGACATCAGCAATTGAGAATTGAAGCTGATTTCTGATGTGTAGGAACTTCTTGTCTGATTATGTATGGGAATGATTCATGATGATCAAGAACCTGAAAATAGGGCTGGCAAGATAGCTCAGCAGTATAAAGCGCCTACTTAGGCAAACTTAGGCAACCTCAGGGACCGCGGTTCAATTCCCAGCACCACATGCTGCACCAGCCCCAACCCCAGGGCAAGCTAAGCTGGCCATAACATAAATAAACAAATGTTTTTCTAAAAAAAGAAATTGAAAATAAGCAGAATTTTTGAGGCAAAGAAGAATTGTGTGTTTTAGTAGTAGAGATAAGAGAAGCTCAGACACATGAAAAACTTGTTTTGTGTTCATGTTAAAGTCTAAAACATGTTGGCAGTCAGTAACTCTGTTTTCATGGGCTTCTAAGCTTCCTTGAACTCCAAAAATCTTTTAAACTCTGTAGTTCCTGAATGTTTAGATTTCTGGAGCCATTTTACAGATAACTTATGTGAGTCTCTAGAAATTCATGAAAATAAATCTCCATGCAGGAAGATAGAAGTGTAAAGAACAATATCAAATAATACACAGTTTAGCCCACCCTTCAGAGCTTGTTTCCTCAGCCTAGAGAACTACAAAGCCTGCTTTAGCATACGCACACTGATAGGAGAGTAGCTTTCCTAGGGACAAAATCCAATTAGCATTAAATTAACAAATAAAAACAAAGTCATCTATTAGTGTAACATAGGTATAAATTAGGTAGGAACCAAATGCTCTAATGTGTGAAATTAGAGGACTCTATCCTGGTAGTCAGGCTACCTGGGAAATACTAACTAAAAAACAATTTAAAAAATTGTTTTGCAAGTTACTGTTCCAGTGAGTACAAGCTCCTATGGTCAACAAATTTTTTGTAACCAGATCTATGTAGGAAAACAAACCTGAGTCAATTGACAATTGAGTTTAGAATTAGGATGAAAAAAGAGTTAGAAAAATTAATTTTTAATGAACCAGGCTTAAAGAACCTAATGGATCTACTTCCCAACCGAAACTGAATCTCAAGATTCTATTAGTCAAAACTGCTCCATTCCATTTACATCAGAGATTTCCGGGCCTGTGACACTGGAAATGTTCATTTAGAGATGACCAAGGCTTTGATTCTCCTTTACAGTGCTAACATTTGTTTTTGCAAGCTTTATTTGCATAATAGCCACTTGATGGACATGTCATATCATGTCTTATTTTCCCCGTGGAAGATCTTTGGTAACAGTGAAACATTTCAGACCACAAGTTATGCCATTCAAAGAATTTTTATCTTTGCTGTGATCTTCTTCAGATAAATATTGAAAGATATTTTCTTCCATCTGTTTCTAACACAATACAGATGTTTTTCCACACCTTGATATCATGTTGATATATTGAAGG
>PVKN010039061.1:0-10960 GCA_004027915.1 Capromys pilorides | reverse complement strand
TTAGTAAAACCATAAAGGAAAAAGCAATGTTTATCATAAAACACAGGACAGTGTTTACCTCAGCAAGCAGGAAGTGTGAAATAATGAGGGAGCAGAGGGGGAACCTTCAGCTGCTTGCAGTGTTTCTTGACCCAGAAGGGTAGTTACTTGGGTGCTAGCTCTGTGGTAAATAATACTTTGTTCTCCCTTCTCTGTGTTATAGCTCACAATAATAAAGGGATAAAATTCAAGAATTCTTTTAGTTAGAGATAATGGAGCAGCTTTGAGGATGAGTCAGGAAAATTAGTGTGTAACATTTTGGTACATGCTTCAAGTTTCAGGAGTTAATCTCTCTCTCTTCCTTTTCTTCTGTTTTTAATGGTTCTGGGGCTCAGCCGTGGGCTCTTGTGCACACTCAGCAAGAGCTCTACTGCTGAGCTCCAATCTCTAGGCCCAGCTGATTCCACCTGAGACTTTCTTTTGTGCCTCAAGTTAGAAGAGACACCATAAGGGCAGAAAAAGCGCTCTGTTTATTCCACACGTCATGTGTTTGCCCTCTGTTTCTGTGATGTGTTTGTTTTCCACTGAGATTCAGGTTATTACCAAGGACTAGGTTTTAGGACTCAGAAGGTTCCACAGGGTCCTGAGATGGCTCTCCTAACTGTAAGATTTTGATTTGGAAGACAGAGTCAGTTTAAACTTTTTACGATAATACACAATTTCTTTAATTGACAGTGAAATACAGAAGCGAGCTAGGCTCTCTCGTGTCATCAAATGTGCAGGAATACATAGCCACTTAACTGGTTACCAGAAAATGCCACGCAGGAACAGGTTTACTGTGTTGACAATGTGCACCAAAACAAGACTCATATGTAAAAGTCAGAAATTAATGGCTTTGGGCTTCAATATTTAGCTATGCAAACCAATTAAAGATTCCCCCACCCCCCTCTCTTTTCAGCTAGGAAAACCTAGGAAAGTGCTATGTTGTCTCATGTTCTGGTACCCATAAATAGGGTTCTAGGGGGCTTTTGGGTTAGCTCAGTGGTTTAAGCGCCTGCGTGGGCAATCCCAGTCAGGCACAGGGAATGGTGGTTTGATTCCCATGCCTGCCCTTAAGGCAGCCTGGACTGTCTTCAGAGCCAGGAGTAGAGTTTATACCTAGGGTGAAAATTTGTTTTCGGAAGTTTAACTTCAGAATTTGTGAATGAACAAACAAAAACAAATCTACAAAAGTCATTTATTTATTAATTGTGGTGCTAGGGACTGAACTCAGGTCTTTACACAGGCAGGGCACGTGATCTACAACTGAATTACACCTCTACTCTCCCACATAAGTAAGTTTTAACATACGATATTAATGTCCCAGAACTCTATTAGTAGAATGGCACAACAGCATGAAAAGTATATCTGGGATAACATGGTTATTTCAAATAAGTCTTTTAACCATCTCCTTTATCCTTTATTATAAACAATGAAAGCTGTGCCATTGGGTTGCTGCAAATAGTGCTTTCAAATGTAAAAAGCATTGTTTTGAAAGATATATAAAAACACACAGCAGGCTGGACTTGGCAGTTCAGCAGTAATTTGCCTCCTCATTACTTGGTAGTCGTTACCCAGTCTGAGGCTCTTTAGAAGTCCACTATAAAGATATAATCTTAGGCCTGAAAGCCAGCAAAACCCTGTAAATCAGCTGTGGGTATCTAGTCCTAGGTATGAATGTTCTTCGGATTTCTCTGTCCTCTGCTAATATTTTTCTTCTTACCAGAAAGGCGTAACTGAAGGTGGTGACATGATGGAGAATGACAATGGCCAACGTAGGTGGGAATTTTTGTTTGAAATTATTAAGGCAAACAGTGGCTGAAAAGTGTTGAGAAGCACAGTCTTGTAAGATTTCCCTAATTCAGTGTCATCTTCTAGGAATGAAGACAATGTGTACATAACAGAGTCAAGAACAGTTCTTACCTAATTTTATCTTTAATAATAATAATAAAAAAAACTTTGCCTCCCTTAGGGCAAGGAAGAGCCCAGAACCCTGTAATGAATGAAAAGAGGAATCACATGCCAGTGTTACGCATTTCCTAGCTGTATGATCTTGGAAAATCTAGATTACTATCTCGACCTTCAGTTTTTGCAGCTCTAAGATCGAGGTTGAGATCTCGCACGAAGCACAATGCCAGGGATGAGAAAATGAGAGCTGCGTGGTCTATCGGCCAGAATCCAGGAGGATCCCTTCCGAGTTCCTGCAGGGTGTGTCTGGGGGAGGTGGCGGGGAAGCAGAGGGCACTGTAACTGCTTTTCTTTCAGGAAAGGAAGGGCTGGTTCCGCGGTCACAAGCGTCAGCGCCTCGCACTTCTGCAGCTCGGAGTCGCCTTCGGAAGCCCAGGCCACACCCGAGGACCCGCCCGGGCCACACCTCGCGGGAGCGCTAGCTGCTCGCGGCCCGGCTCCCGGATTTGCCCGCCGGGGCGGGCCCTACCCAGAGGGCTGGAACCTACCTGAGGGGCAGGTGCGCGCGGAGGCGGGGGCGGGGGCGGGGGCGGGGGCGGGGCGGCGCGGCGGGTGGGCGGGCGCTGGGCGAGCGGAGTTCCCGGCGCAGGGCGCCAGCCGCGCAGTCGCCGCGGTGGCTGCCGGGATGCGCCGCAGCGAATGGTCGCGCGGGGCGCCGCTCTAAGTGACCTTTCACCCGCGCCCAGCGGTCGGGAGCGGCGGCACAAGGCGGAAGCCATGGCGGAGGCGGCGGCTGCGGCGGGAGGGACACGGACGAGCACGGGCTCTGCGGCGGAAGGCGACTCGGGCCGGGACCGCGCCAGCCGGCGGCTGCGCGTCCTCTCGGGCCATCTGCTGGGCCGGCCCCGGGAGGCTCCGAGTACCAAGGAGTGCAAGGCGCGGAAAGCCGCGCCGGCTGCCGCCGCGGCGCCCGCGGCCACCCCCGCCGCGCCGGAGTCGGGCAGCATCCCCAAGAAGCGGTGAGTAGCGGTCCGCGGAAGGCGCCGGGGGCCGGGCGCCGGGCCGGGCCTGCGCGGCGGGAGGGCGCGGGGAGGCGGTGGAAAGCCTCGGGTCCCGGAAAGTCGGTCTCTTTCGAGGAGTGGACGGGTCTCTGTCGGGAAAGAGCAGGACGAGGTGATGGATTTTGGTCACTGCTGGCAGGTAACCGAACTGATGCCAGGAATTAATTTTCCGTCATGAGGGAGCATTTGGGGGCCACGGTCTTTGAATGGGTGGCGGACGCTCTGTTATGCTTTTCCCAGGAGACCTAGGTTTGTACTAGGTCATCACAGGATTCTTCTAATTTGGGACAATTTGGGTGCCAGGGGGAGTGGGCAATAAGTGGGCAGGGAGCCAGTGATGCTCCGGGGAAAGGTGCGGACTGGTTTTTGTGGACTACGCTTCCGCTTCCTTAGGGGCATCGTTCTGTACTTTGAGGGAGGAAACTGGTAAGAAGCAGTAATTGCAAACAAACGCTAGATAGTGGCTTAGAGCGTGATGGCATTTCCCCTCCACTAGAAGATAGGTTTCAATGAATGAGAAATATCTGTAAGAGATCTCAGTTTCTGACTTTTTTGGGGAAACTTCTGTGATGAAAGCTACTGGGAGAAGCTGTTTTCTGAGGTGTAGCTTTGTCAGTGTGAATTAACTTCAGGAGTGAGAAAAGATGTTGCTCATGTTAACTTATATTTCCAAAGTACCAGGGATTGTGCGAAGTATATTATTTATTGTACTCTTTCCCGAGCTATGAGATATCTCACATTTTCAGATGATGAAATATAAAACGATGAACAAGTCTGCTGCAGGTCTTGTGTATTGTGTGGCAGGTTAGAATTAAAAAACGCATCAGGTTGACCTCAGTGCTCACTGATGAGTCATTAAATTTAACAGGAGTCCTGTCCACATACAGTACTAGCAGTACTGAGATTTTGAAATGCAGTATTTACTTATAAGGCAGTAAAGTTAGAGTACAATATGATAAGCAACTTAACTGGTAATTGTAGGACACAAGTTATTTACCCTGTTTTGGGTATGTGTTAGGGAAAAGACGTTCTTGAATAAAAATTGTTTTAAGTAAATCTTGAAATTTGTATTGGAAATAGTCTACCAAAGAGGAAAGATATCTGGGTAAACAGTATGTTCATAGGTAAAAAAGTGAGAGACAGGAAACTGCTTTGAGTGTAGGGGACAGGAGTAATAATAAAAGACAAGGGATAAGGACTTGAGAGGTGAAGCATGTTAACACGGTTTTTATGCTGGGCAAAACCTGATTAGGCTTTCAGAAAGGTCACAGTGGGACCAGGTTGAAGAAGTGTGGGCCAGAAATCTAGACCTGGATTTGAACTCCACTGAGCAATTACACGGTTTCTGACTTTGGACAAGTCAGCTTATCTCAGAGCGTCAGTCCTCTTGTTTTAAAGAATGGGTATCATAATTTCTGATTTGTAGTGTTGCTCTGAGAATGGAAATATGCAAAGTTAGACTGTCAAATGCTTAGTGCAGTGGCTGTTACATAACCCCTCAGTACGTAGTAGCATTAATTTTCAGTGTTCAAAGACAAGACATACCAATTAGGTGAGCCTGTTACCTCAATGTCTTCATTGCTGAGATCCTGAATTAAGGTACACTGTTGGGAATAGGCATCCTATGTGGAAAACAAAATTGGGAGCAACTTTTTGTAGAATTTGGTCATTTAACGGTACAATAGGGGAAAAAAAAATCCCAGATCATATCTCACCCTCTAGCTACACTGATGTTATATTAGCTGGTAGTGCATTTATGACTTTTGACTTTTTTTTGTTTTTATATTTCTTTTGCTTCATCATATGTATACTCATTTATATACATCTGTATGTATTTATACACTTATATGTAGATTCATTCTGTTAGAACTAAATAAGGAGGGTGCATTTTCCTTTTGGTTGGATTTAGTAGCTTTGGTTTGTGGGAGAAAATTAGTGATGTTTGCATTGGAGAAGTAGGTGAGGTTTCCCATAGCTGAAGGTGTCTGGTTGCTCCAGGGTTCCCTGTATGGCTAGTCCAAGGACTGAAGACATCAGCCCAGGCACAATTGTAGTCGATTAATGACAATTCATGACAGCTGGTGGGAAGCTCTGGTTTTTTTTTTTTTGGTTCTAGGTTAGATTGATAGGGAGAAAATCTAGTTCTGCACAAATACTTTTAATCACAGTACTATTTTGACTAACCATAAATTACAGCACTAACTTGTATTGCATGGTACATCAAAAATATCCTCAGAGAGTGATTGAATATTCATGGGAAGTCTAGGTCTGTGTTTTACTTCTTACTGTTTAGCTGGGTGTTAGAGTGCCTGCAACAGAACTGAGCTAGAAGACAAATGAATAGCAATACTGGCCAATAGGTGTGGTTATAATGATATGTCTTTGAAATCATTTTGGTGATGTGTGTATTACTCCTCTTTCATGAATAGTGATTTTGGTTGTAATTGTTTTATCTTATTGATTATTCTTAGATTCATCATGGACTTGGCATAGTGACTTTTTGAAACTCAGCGCTTCATTTTTCTTATAAAAAATAGCCATTCACACATTAGTGAACACTTACAGAATGGTTGCTGTATAACAGATAATACACTAAGCACCAGAGATAGAGAGATGAGTAATTGTTGATGTCAAAGAATTCACAGTCTTGTGGCCGAATGGTTAACGCGATGGACCAGAAAGAATTCAAGTCTAGGAAAAGAGATAACATGTTACAGTAGTTTAACCGTTTGACTGCTAAGGAGCGCTATCGCGCTCTTATGTTACTCCATAATGCGAAGAGCACGATAGCAGCAGCCAAACGGTTAATTGGAATTATTGAAGATAGAGTGCAGATAAAACAAAAAGAAAAGTGATATACTGTACAGAATATGGAATCAGAAGTTTCTGGTGAAGTTACAAAATATTGGTGATAAAGGTGGAAATATAGTTCCATGGTGGAATGCTTAACTAGCATGTGCAAAGCCCTGGCTCTGAACCCCAGGGCAGTAAAGTTAAAAAAATATTGGCGATAGTTCGGTAGGTGATTGAATGGTAAGGAAAGTTTATATTTCAGACACAGAGAATAGCATGTGGCCAAATAAGGGAGTGTGAAGATGCATGTTGTATTTAGGTCACTAGACAATTCATTGTTGATAGAAGAGGGATAAAGTGAAGAGGCCAGTGGCAGTTTGTACAAATCTTTGCCCTGAGGGTTGTCAATGCATTTACTCATTTTTTGCATTCATACAAGTAATATGCTGCAGTGAACAAAAACTGTTCCTTCATGGAACTTACCTACTAACCAGAGTGGGATCAGTGAGCACACAATATAGTGTGTCAGATGGTAGTGAATGTAAATGAAGAAAGCGGTGTGGGCACAGTGCACAGCTGATGGTGAACCTTTGAAAGAATCAGGCTGGTCAGAGGCATGAACAGATTGAATTTAGTTTTGAGAGAAGCCACTCAAGCTGCAGTGTTAAGAATGGGGAGAAGAAGGGTTAGGGTAGACATAGGGAGATCATTTGGTCAGGAGCATGGTGGGGGTCTGTGTGGCACAATAGGTGATACACAATGAGTGGTCTGCTTGATGATTTGTGGGAAGTAATGATTCGTGATGAGTAATGAATTAAACTGAGAGCATGGCAGTGATTGGGAAGGAAAGGATGTGTGTCAGAATTTTGGAAGTTAGTGCACTAGATAATACATTACTATTATTATTATTATTAATATTTTTGTGGAACTGGGGACCGAACTCAAGTCCTTGTACTTGCCAGGCAGGCACTTGAGTGCCCCTGAGCTAACTCCCCAGCCCCTGATACTTTATTACTAAGTCATTAAATGGCATAAGAATTTGGAGAGCAAATAAAAATAGAACACAGAAGATAATCCTGAGGGATGTGAACTTTTAATAAGGATGATCAGCCAAAATGTGTAGCTTGTCATATCGTCTCCTGTGAGTTGTTCCAGTTACTTCTAGCCAGAAACATATTCTCATTATTTGAGTTACTGAGCAGTTTTAGGGCAGTAGTTTACTTTTGTACCCCTCTGCTTTTTTAAAGTACATGTACAATGTATAGTTTTTCTTTCTCTTTTCTTTTCTCCTTGATTCTGGATGCCATTTTAAATCACAGTAAATGTCAGTCACATTTGTGACATTTTTATGCCTTGGTTTTAGTTGTTTTTTGGCTTAAAAAAAATTGTAAGCCGTGCATGGTGGCGCATGCCTATAATCCACACAATTGGGAGACTGAGGCAGTGGGATTGACACTTGGTGACATAGTGAGTTCAAGGCCCACCTGAACTACACAGTGAGACTCTATCTCAAAAAAAAGCTATTAAAATGTCATGACTAAAGAGTAAGAAAAAAAGACAAAAAAAAAAAAAAAAAAAAAAAATCATTTGTTGACTTCTGACCCTCCACATTGTTAACCTCTTTCCCAGTTGTGACTTTAATTTTAACCTCACTGTGACTTACATTTGTGGAAATTTGGCAAATTTTGCAGAAGTTATAAACTCTTGGTCAGATCAAAAGATTATGGGCCAGTGAGATGGCTCAGTGGTCTAAAGTGCCTGCTTAGGCAAGCTTAGGCAACCTCAGGGACCACGATTTGATCCCTGGCACCACATGCGGTGCTAGCCCCACCCCTGGGCAGGCTGAGCCTGCCATAACAGAAAGAAAAGAAAAGAAAAGAAAGATAGATAGACTAAAAAAATAATATTATGTTTAAGAATGCTGCTAGTTAATTTGCTTATATTTCATTTGCATAAGATACGTTATTTAACATTTACCACAACTTTGCTAGATGTTTTCCAGAAGTAATAAAACTGAGTTCAGCTCTTGTAAATGTTTCCCAGAGGGTGTTCTCAAGCCTGTAAGTGTGATGTATTTGTGTGGTAAAGATTTGCACAAATGACTTGACTTTTGACTTAATGTCAGTTGACAAAGTTAGAGCCTATGTTGGTAGTTATATTGAATGAAATATCATACTATGAATTCCTAGGTAGGAATTTTAGTGATAGTATTGATAGGAGTTTTAATTTGAATAAAATAGGTACTATTCTAAAAGTGTGCATTATCTCATTTAATTCTTCCAACAACTCTGAAAAGTAAGTGATACTACTTGTAGGTTTTTCTTGTGGAAAACCTAAGATTAGAGGAAAAATGAAATCATGGAGAATTAGTTTGTTGCTTGGCTTTAGGCTGTCTTTGCACTGCAATGAATAAAAACCCTGAAGATGATATGGTTATTTGGCATTATTCTCTTGTAGATTGGATTTTGAGGTAAACCAGACCTCAAATATACTTCTTTATGTCAGGAAGTTACTATAGAGTTATCTAGTTGTTGTCAGTTAATAGAAGTGCCTGGGAATAAATGAAGTGATCTGTTTTTAGGCAACAAAGGAATAGAATGCTATTGCAGTCAAATGAGATATAGTACATTTAGGCAAGTATTATTTCTTTTGATTGTATTTTGTTATTGAAAAGATAATTTCTGTTGATCATCAGATTAGTTTGTTAATCTATGTTTCTTTCTCTCTCTCTCTCTCTCTCTTTCTTTCTTTCTTTCTTTCTTTCTTTCTTTCTTTCTATTATGCCTGGCTTAGCCTGCCCTGGGGGTGGGGCTGGCGCAGCATGTGGTGCTGGAGATTGAGCCCTGCTATTGCCTAAGCTTGCTAAGCAGGCGCTTTAGACCACTGAGCCATCTCACCGGCCCTAGTTTGTTAATTTCAACTCTAAACTAAATCAGAGGATCCTGCATGGAGTCTACCTTCTTGGCATAAAGTAGTCATTGCTGTCTTTCAATAGTGATCTCTTTTTTAGGGGTAATATTGCATGGTATTTCTGTCCCAGCATCTGAATTCAGAATCAGTTAAGAGATAGTATACAGGATACAGACAAAAGTAAAAATGTCAGCTTTGTTTAAACTGTTTTGTTTGGAGAATATGGCTTAGATCTGGGCTACCAGATAATTACTTTGAATCAGATAGACTGTAGTGCTAGACCTCAGAAAGCTTCCCGGGCAGCAGAAGCAGAGCCAGCATCGCTAAGCCTAACACATACCGTTGTGGCTCTAGAGGATGCCCTGTATGGAGTGGATGCATTTTAATGACAGAAAGGGCTGACCCTCCGGGCTTGGTTCCTTCTCTCAATTTGTTGACTACCCAGATGACTCCTTCCAGGGGAAAGAGTGAGTGTCTGAGAGTTGAGGAGAGGCTAGGAACATTATTCTTGCTGAATTCTCCTTATATTGGAAAATTAGAGAATGGAAGTATTGCTGTAATGTTTTTGGAGAAATTAGGGGAAAGGGCTGAAACTTCCTGGGAGCTGAATAGTATTGTATATGCTTCATTAGTGTGTTGTCACCACTGGCTACTGAATATGTTACCTACTTTCCTTGGTAGGGCAGTTAAGATCCTCCAGGAAAAACTGTCCTAATTAACCGTGCCACTCAGCCATACTCTGGCCCCCTAATTAGCTTTTAAAGTTTATTTCTTGTTTCCTTGGTACCTACTACATACTTTAGCTGCACATCGAAATTGTTGCTCTTCCAATTATTCGAGATCTGCCTTTCCCTTTTTTACTCCTTTTTGGTCATGTTAGTTTTTCTCAGTGTCATGAATATAGTTTGATAGTCCTGAGATCATTTGGGAAGGGGAATACATGGATTAAAATCTTACTTGAGAGACTGGGCATGGTGGTATGCACCTGTAATCCCAGTGCTTGGGAGACTGGAAACAGGAGAATCACTGTGTGTCTAATCTACATAGTGAGACCCTGTAGACCCTGTACTAAATACATAAGAAACCCCTAATTGAACAGTTTTAAAGGTTTATATGCGTACATTTGTAACTGTTGAGCTATTTATTTATTTTTTATTTAGTACAGGATCTACGGGGTCTCACTAAGTACATTGGACTCATAGTGGTTCTCTTGTACTCAGCCTCCCAGTTGCTGGGATTACAGACATGAGCCACTGCTCCCAGTCTTAATCGCTGTCTCAGTGTGCTGCAGGAGTGAGACTGGCTTTGTGTGCTGGGGATTGATCCCTGGCCACTGTGCTCTGCATAAGCAGGTGCTGTAGTCTGTTGAGCCATCTGGCTGGCCCTGTTGAGCTATTTATTGTACTACATAACTTATTTAACTGTTTGAGTCCCAGGGGGGTATTGAAAATCACTGTCGAAGAATCCTGAACAGCGCAAGTGTGCTTTCTCTAAATGAGTACGAAAAGACTCAAACAGCGTGATAGCTCTTGTTTTATTTTATGTCGAGAAATAGCAAGCAGCGCGATAGCGCTGTGTTTATTTTTCATCGATGAATCGGATAAAATGCGGTATACCTATCTCGATGCACGAAGATCAGTTAAATATTAGAAAAAGGTAGCCTTTAACATAATCAACCACATGGTTTTAAATGCATAATCTACGTAATCTACAAGAAAACAGTTAAGAGTAAAGCAATATCTGGGTGTACTTGTGTCAGTAAATTTGAGCACGCGACTTCGACAATCGGTAACGCACCGTCAGTTGTCCACAATGTTCGAAATGTGCTGGGTTTTCTCCATATAAAATCTCAGCAGCGCGATGGCGCTGCTTGGGACTCAAACGGTTAAACAGTAAATATACAAACAAATCTTGTTTGAAGCTTAATTTTTACGAAGTGAATACATGTCAGTATTTAAAGAAAGTTTTAACATTCACCTAGAAATTCCTTTCATGTTCCTTCATGTGGTTGTTCCTCCTCTGATAATGACTTGGACTTCTAGCACCACAATTTAGATTTGCCTATTTGAACTTTAAGTAGATCATATAATAGAATTGAAAGATGTTATATACTTTCTGGAGTATGTATATGCTCTCTTGGCTTCTTTCTCTTAGTATTATTTTTGGATATTTTTACCTGTTGTTGGATATAATAGTTAATTTTGTTTACGACTGAGTAGTATTACTTTGGTTAAATATGTACCACAGTTTTTTCATTTTGTTATCAGTTT
>PVKN010039060.1:0-10953 GCA_004027915.1 Capromys pilorides | reverse complement strand
CGCATGGCTTTGGCCTCACAGAGAACCATGCCATCTTCAGCAGGGTTCTGTTGACAGTACATGCTAACATCTGTCATTAAGCACTGAACATACATACATGCACATCTTGTCCACAGGAAACAGGTACTTTTGTTGGCTTGTAGAAATTTAAACAAAACAAGTGATAGATAACAATAGTTAGGAGGGTATTTAAAATACAGTATGTGCTCTAACTTCACTTTTTACAGGTGAAGATACAGAGATAGTGTTACTTATTCATGGAGACAGAAAAATTATCACCTGTGTTTTCTCTCCTTGCTTCAGTGGCTTTAGTTGACCCACTAAATGAATGTGAAACCCTAGACTCACCACTGTTAGCAGACCCGGAGCTCCTGAGATTATTGGGCACTTACAATGTTATCTTGCACTTTGGATGCTCTGATAGAATCAAGTAGAAACGCCTCTCACATTTGTATTCCAGATACTGTAGCAGCTTTAGAATGAAAACTTCATTTAGACTCCAGAGATGAACTTATACAATAGGTGAGATTTCTTTGATGTAGCTTACATAAATTAAAGCACCAGCAAATGGGGAGATGAAGGTAAAGGGAAGCTGGGCCTTAAAAGAAAACTAACTGTGCTGGTCCATTTTTCTAATTGAGGAGAAAGTATAAAGCTCTGAATAATAAAGACACTCATTCTGGTTCTATTTTTATGAAATAGAGGTTACAGTGGTTAATATTCCTTCCTGGGCAGCTTTCTTAAGGTTATTTGTACATAAGTGGGTTATCCCTTGAACTGACTTTCACACCCAGAAAAATAAAAGGCAGGCCTAGCTGGGGCACCAGGAAGAGTTGTCTCTGAATCATGTAAGCCCTGTGGACTAAGAAAATGAACTTCAATTGTCCTGTCCTTGCATCACAGCTTAGGCATGTCTTTCTTGATGCCAAGGAGAATGGCATGTCCCTCTGCACTTCCACTGTATGTTCTCTGAAGGCAAGTATTTTCTAGTGTTTCTTCCTTCAGATTCTTTAGATTCGTGGCCTCAGATTCTTACCCACTGGTTGTTTTACTGGCCTACGCATGTACTCTTTTCTCTGCTTCCTAACTAATCTGCTGTCTTATTTTCCCCTTTTCTCCCTTCATTCCCAGCCTTCCTTGCCAGTAGGCAGCCTCTGGGTTCTTCTCAGAAGTCTTTGCTCTCTGCCTTGCAAGGCTCACCAGTGATCTTTTCTTTCTGCACTGGGCAGGCACCACTACTGCCTATGCGTGTGTGGCTCCCGCTGGTCAGTGAGGTATGATGTGGCTGTAACTCCATGCATGTCTTCTCTTTTTGGCTCCTCCTGCTGACCTTGTGCCCAGCATCATTTTTGTGTAGCTTTTACTCTCTTACACACACACACCTTTTCTACATTTGTTCTTGCTCTTCCATTTTGCCACTTCCTACCTATTGAAACTCTCCTTTGTCTTTCTAGGCCCAGAAGAGACACTGTACGTTAAAGAAAGTCTCAGTGCTCAGTCAGCATGCATCTCTGAATTCCTGTCCCTGGAGTATAGCCACAGACTGGTTATCAGTGATACAGTGCCACCATTCTCCTCTTGAGTAAACACAGTAAACATTTGTGGATTGATACTGCAGCCCTACTGATGTGCCTCCTTGTACATAGTGGGCACTTGGACATTTGTTTGGATAGCAGCTAAACATGAGAACAGCTTGTACCCTGCTGCTTGACAGGCATGCCATGAGGTAGGGCCCTAGCATGTACGGTCTTTATAGAAGCCAGGCAATTCCAAAGTTAACTGCATTGGGAGTTTTCTTCTAGGTCTGCTTTAGGTGTCTAAAGTTATAAGGATGTGATGGTACACTTCATTATTGCCTATTGAGAACACAGCTTTCCCTTTTTGTGTAGATCTTCAACAGGATATCTGGCACTATGAATTGAACCCAGGGCTGATGCATGCTGGGCAAGTATCTATAATTAGACTATGCCCCAAACGCCAAGCAGCACTCTGATGGCTCCATTGGTACATTATTTAGAGAGGTTCATGGCCGCAGTCGTAATCAGTTTTAAGTTTGTTTTGCTTGGATTCAAGGATTCACAGATATGATGACCTTATTTGAGTAGCAGTACAAATTTATCATGAAGACATCCCAGTCACAGCACTAACCCTGAATAACAACTCAAGAAAAGACCATGAGCATTGTACCTGTCAATCGGGATAAATTGTTTGATGGGCTTCTGTAAGCAATGCGGATTAGGACAGTTTTTTTCAAAGGAGGTTTCTCTGTGTATGAAGCTGGCCTGGAAGGCGGGATCCTCCTTCCCTGGCCTCTGGAATGTTGGGATTACAAATAGCACCATCGACCCATTTAAGGACTTCTACTTGATGGGTGGTGCTCAGTCCTAAAGTGCTTGGATTTTCTTTTTTCTTTTTATAAAAGAATTTGCTATCTTTTCAGGAAAAAGCCTAACCAGGTAAATCCTTCTGTCTATCCTAGGATAGCCGTTTTAACTTTCACAAGCATGCGCTAGTGACTTCCCTCCTGCAAATAGCATCATGTTCAAGTGTCACCAAGTCAGGAGAATGGAATTTTTTTTTTTTTTTTTTCTCTTTTTCTAATTTTGGTTTTAGAAGACAGAATCAGTTTTACTTCTTTGTGTATTAAGGTACTGGTGGGGACTAACATTTCAGCTTTTATGCTTAAAATAAAAAGTAAGTCTTTCCTTTATCTCAGCAGACCATTTTGATGACCAACAGTGTTAAGGTTGATTCAGGTAACTTTTAAAACATTTTTGACCCAGCCCATAGAATTTGTGACCCAGGACATAACAAATGTCTTTGTGAATCATGGAAGAAAGGCTTCACAGGGTAGTTGTCTTACTGTGTTGCACTGTTTTCTTTTATTGTGTTATCTACCCACCAATGTGTTTAACCCTCAGTTCAGGAAATGCTGATCCATTTCTAGATTTTTGAGATTCTCACAAGCTTGAGTTGGCAGAAAGCAACCAGACGAGTGTCTTTGAAAGGGGAGGATTTTTCTTCTTTTTTGGATGGGGGAGGCTTTTTGAGACAAGGTCTCACTGGGCAATTCAGGCTGGCCTTGAGCTCACTTTGTAGCCTGGTTTCGAACTCCATGATCTTGCCTCAGCCTCTCAGTGCTGGGATTATAGGTCTGGCCACCATGCACAGCTGTTCTTATCTTTGATGACAGTAATTACTACGTATGGGTGTTAAAGTAACACAAAGTACATTCATCCAGGTCCTATTTAAATGCTTTTTATTAGCTTAAAAGTATCATTGACTTGCTCAATACACATGACCACAATTTGAGCAACTTCAGATTTTTATTTATGTTATGGCTGGCTTAGTCTGGCTGGCACAGCATGTGGTGCTGGGGATCAAACTGTGGTCCCCAAAATCTCAGAACTAGCTTCTTTTTTAATTTTTTACAGTACCAAGGATCAAACTGAGGACCTTGCGCTTGCCAGGCAGGTGCTCTTGCTGCTGAGCTATATTTCTGGCCTGCAACTTCAGATTTTTGTTTTGGTTTTGAAACAGTGCATCACTACTGATTTCAGATTGGCCTTGAAATATGTAGCTCAGGCTGGCCTCAAAACAGCATCTTCCTGCCTTAGCCTCTAATCCCAAGTGTTGGGATTAGATATTTTTTATTTTATTTATATTTTTTTGTTTTTGTTTTTAAAAATCTGAAATGTTTGTCATGGGATGCATGCATCCAGTTTAGGGTGCTTTTAGTGCTGCTTCCTCTTAAAGCACCATCTTCTGCCTTGGGGACAGAATAGCAGAGCAGCCAGCACACAGAACGACCAGTCTGTGTGCCAGGGTAATGGCTGGTGGTTTTCTAGCATTTTGGCCCTCTCCCACCTGTGCAGTAGGATTTGGGGCTCGGTGCTAAGCACTTGTGCCTCACTGGAGAAGAATGAAGGTGATCCTTTATGAGAGGCCTGCTCTTCTGGGCAATTTGCCACTGCTAAAGAGGCAGATGTTATCAAATAGAGAAAAGAGGTGAAATAGACCTAAAATCTTCCCAGCAGGTCAGTATCTACAATTTTTTGCTCATTCTTAGTGTTAGAAGTATTTGAAGATCTTATCTACCTTTGCAGTAGTATTCTTCAGTTTACCTAGTCATGATTTTTTTTTTTTTTTTTTCTTGTATTTTAGGGAAAGGGTCTACAGGGTGTTCAGGGTCTCATTACTAAATCTACTTCTAGTGATCTGCCTGTTTACAGCCTCCAAGAAGTGGGATTACAGGCACTTCAGTTGCCATCTCAGCCACCCTGGGGGCGGGTCTGCAGGCAGGTCTGGGGATCGAACAGGAATCCTTCACCGTGGCGCCTGGCACTTTAATCGATGGCAGGCCCTAGAAAAACTATTTTTACAAGTAGTTGACATACTATACATACTGAAGATGTTACAAACTTGTCTTAAAACATATACATTTTAATGGCTGAGTAGAGTCTATAATATGTATTATAGTTTAACCACTTCCCTATTGTTAGATTTTTGAGTTGTTTTCTAGTTCTAGAGCCTTTGCCATCACATGCAGCTGGAAGATGGACTGAGGTTCCCCTGAAAAACAAGTTCTAGGATGGCTTTAGAGGGGACACCTCCTGAAGATGACCCCATTGCATCTTAGACTTTGCATTAAGATTTGCACCCAAAGACTCGATACGGCTTATTTTCAGGGGATGTTGTCTTTTCTAAAATCAAGCTAGAAAAAATAAATCAGATATTTGAACTTAAAAAGAAATAAAATCAAGCTAGAACTGTTTCCAAGTAGGACTTCTTTTTTCGTACTGGGAATAGACTTCAGGGTCTTGTGCTTACTAGGAAGGCACTGGACTTAATTTTTCAGGAGACACTGCAGCTGAAGGATGTGGTTTGGGACATCTCAGCTTAAATCCAGGTACGTCACCTACTGCTATGTCCCGGGACTAATCCGTCCCACTCAACCCAGCAACATAGTTGTGAGGGTAGAGTGCAGGGTCCTATGTGAATGAATGTGCCTTATATACCGTGAGGCCCATAATCCACATTTTTGCCATTCCTTGAGTAAGTAGAAGACTTTTTTTTTGGTGGTGTTGGGGACTGAACTCAGGACCTTGTGCTTGCCAGACAAGTGCTTGTTCTACTGAGCCATCTCCTGGCCTTGAGTAAGTAGAAGACTCTTTAATACTGCATGTTAATCCACAGTAAGGCTTGGGTACATCAAGACAGGTTGATGGTGACTCTGGCTTTTTCCTTCCAGTCTTCAAGCAGTGACAGTGGCGGGAGCAGCAGCAGCACCAGCATCCACAGTCCAGACCGGGCCAGTGGGCCAGAGAGTGGCTTAAGCCAGGTCATCCCCGGATCCAGTCCCAGCACCCCTCAGCCCATGCCCGAGCAGGCTGCACTGTGCCAAGGCCCTTATTTCCACATCAACCAGACGCTGAAGGAGGCCCACTTTCACAGCCTGCAGCACCGAGGACGGCCTCTGACATGATGTACCAGAAGTTTCTTGCCTTCTGTGAAGGGACAGTGCTGTGCAGATTTGATACTTCAACTTACAATTTGTTCTGAAAAATTGCACACAAAAATCCTGCCTGTTGGCTTTTCAGTCTATTTGAAATAACAAGTTAACAGGCAATTGTTTACTTGTGGTTCTGCTGCACTATTGCAATTTCAAAGGGGCTTTGAAGCAATTTTTTATAGGATTATTTTGAGGGAGACTGTCCAACCCATGTCATGGTAGTGGTGTGAGGAAATTTCATCTGTGTCACATAGTGTGTCCAATTCAGACTGATTTCCCAAGCTGTCACTTAGAAGTTCTACTTAATGTAAAAGGGCCTTTTAAAAATGGGGATCTTCAATTTTTTTAATTCAATAAACCAGTGAAGAGTATCTAGTTTCCATGAAAAAAAAAAAAAAAAAGTTTTTTCCAAAAGATAGGAAGCTTGATTCAGTCTTGCACTGAAGTTAATTGCCATACTACCTCTTAGTATATAGACCTCCTATGGAAAGTACACTTTTAGAACAATCAGATCCAATTTACTGTGGAAGTGAAGCACCCTCTCTACTGATGGTCTCCACTCTTGGTTATATATTTGTACTTCCGGGGAGAACGTTCTTCAGACTCTTGTATAGCCAGATAACTTCTATATTACTTTTCCTCCAGAGTCTGTAGCTCAGACTTTAGAGAGAATACTGCACAGTTCTGCAAGTCAATGAATATGTGACAACTCTTTGTCCTACTTACAAGCTTGTCAGTTGTGTCAACAGCTCATGTGATCTCACATCATTCCATTGTAGTGTCAATAGCACGGGCATAGATGTATGCTGATACAGCACAAGCTAGCTGAGCTCATGTTCACAATAACAAACAATGAAACTACTGGGTGAGGATTAGCTTTGTGTAAAGTCACCCTTAACAGGATTGGGGAGGGACTACATTCCATCACTAACTCTGGAATGAGATGGCTTAGAAAATAAATGAGCAGAGACAACTTCCAGAAACAACGCAGTGGCATTTATTTAGGGAGGTGGGCATGCTCCTGTGTTACTTTGTCATACTTGAGAGCCAGCTGAGTCTGAGTAGTGAAGGTGCCGACATCTCATCTTCCTCACTGGCGAGCCTGGCTGTGTGGGGTCCCCTGCCCTGGGGGAGGGGGGCAACCTGCCATTGGATATAGAGGACGTGCCTAGAGGCCGCCTGCAGCCTCTGCCTGCTCCCTCCTCACCCTGAACTGCATATCACACCCCCATCGGAAGCCACACAGCACACAGCAGAGCTGAGATGGTTGCGTAGCTCCTGGGAGAGGCCTCTGCTGTTGTCAGGGCTGAAAAGGATGTGGGGACAGCATGGGGTTTTATTACCTATGAGACTTGAAAATGAAAACTGTTCCAGAAACAGTGACCCTATGCATCTCCTTTCCACAGTCTGTTCCTCTAATAGGGACAGGACATAAAGGCCAACAGCAGATGTGGAAGCAAGTGCTATGGGGAAAAGGCACAGCACAGGCCTGCTTTGGAGTGTCAGGGGGCACTGGCAAGAGCCTTTCATCTTTTTTTAAAATTCTTTACTGTCTTGGGGCTGGGGAGATAGCTTCGTGGCACAAGTGCCTGCCTGGCAAGTGCAAGGTTGTGAGTTTGAACCCTGGTCCCTCCAAAAAAAAAAATTCTTTACTGTCTCCTACATTTAAAAACCAGATGTTGAACAAGAATTTTGGATCTTAATGGTTTGATGGCAGGAAATATGGAAAGGACATGTTGCTAATATTTAGTCTAACAATAAAAGAAACAATAGAATGCCGTAAGAGGCCAAGCTGAGCTCCCAGACATGTCTATAACACAATTCAGAGACCCAGGAGAACTTTCGGCTCAGTGGATGGCACCCTACTGAAATATGATGTATATTAATAAAATGTCAAATTGGAGGAAGCACACTCATTTCCCACACAACTAAAAGGCATGCTTCAAAGACGAGGTCATCTCCAGGACAAGCGGTGTTGTCTACATTGCAGTTAGGCCGGGGTGGCGGTTCCCTAGGATTCTACTCCAGAAGCCACCTTCACCCTCTGCACATTTTCTATAGCCTTGCAGCCTGAGACATTGCTATTATTAAACTATTTGGTAGTGTCAACAGGCATATATTAAATCTTTTGGTTCAAGCTAGTTAAAACCTTATATTTCTCTATTGCGCCACCATTAAAAGCAGCATTAGCGCATTTTGTCATTCAGTTCTTATTTCATAGGGGCTTGACTGGGTGTGTGTGTGTTGGGGGGGGGAATCAGCAGGAAAGTGCAGAAAGAACTGGGCTTTGGTTTCAAGGCCTCTGTTCAGTGTAAGCAACCTAAACCTCCAAGACGAGGGAAGAGTATCAGCGGCAGGAAGGGCAACTGTGGACCAAGTGACCCTTCTCAGGACTGACTCACCTGACTCCATGCCAGCGACAGGATGTTGTGGGCTTCCTGGAAGTTGAATGTACTGCTCTGAGGAGGGAGCTGGTTCTGTTCCAGTAACCAGTCCATACAGAACCTGACATCCAAAAGCAAGCAGAGGAAAATGCAGGATTTTACTGTTTGGGTCAAACAGTCCTCTAAGAGTAAACACTGCTTTATTTCTGTCGATTTTGAGAGTATTAATGTTTCAAATTATGTATCTGCCATGGATGAGAATTTCACACCTATGGCATTCTTGTTTCTAGGTTTCCTACAATTTAAGATGTTGGATCAAGGCCACCATTCCTGGTGTGTGGAAATTTTATCTCGTCCTCTTTCAGCCTTTGGACTACACTAAGTTACTGTGTATTGTACTTGTCCACCTTGTGTACCTTCTGGGCTCTCCATACTCAAGAAAACTACCCTCCACCTTTGCATTTGGAGCTTTAGGTGGGCAGGCAATACACATGACCATGACAGGTGTCCTCTCAAAATGCTGGTCAGCATGAAGAGGCCTCAGCTCCAAGGCAACCCTGCTTACCTGGGGGAAACAATCCTCTCTACAATGGACTCTGGCGTTAGGCTGTGGTGATCCGGTCCAGTAAACACTGTCCCGGAGCTCTGAGTGCTGTGCTTTACACCACAAGTTTACCCGTACAGAGGTCTGCTGTACCTGGGACTCAGGTTGCTTTTGAGTTACAGTGTGAACACATCCAGGTCAGGCTGATGGGTGCTTCCAGGTGGGCAGTCACACTCAAGAGTTGTGAGAAAAGCATTAGCATCATCCTTCACATTTTTTTTAGGATAAAAAAACATTTATACAGTTTTTCTAGCTATAGAAATCCTGGAAGTATATTTGATGTCTAAGCCAAGTCCATTCCTTCGTGTTGTTTTAAGGGCAAACACTAAGATCTCAAGTTGTACTCAGCACATATTATTTTTAAAAATTTATTTTATTTTTTAAATTATGGACACCTCAGCCTGCCCTGGGGGTGAGGCTGGTGCAGCATGTGGTGCCAGGGATTGAACTGCGGTCCCTGCAGTTGCCTAAGCTTTCCTCTGTACTCAGCACTTATAAGACAGATCTCCAAATGAAGTTGTGTCTACTTTGCTTGACCATGAGATGTACCCAGCAGATGACCACTTCACTTATGATGGCTCCTGTCCCAAGAAACCACTATAAACTGAAAGTAATGGCAGCTGCCTGACCACCACAGCCTAGGACCAGCATCTGCAGTAGATGGAGGGTGGTTTCCCCTCAGATAGCAGGGCCGCCCTGGAGCTGCGGCGTGCTGACACTGATAAGCATTTTGGGAGGGAATCATAATGCGTGTCACCAGTCCACAACAGCCCGCAGTGCAAAATGTGAGGGGCAGTTTTCAACACTTACTGTTTTCCCATCACAATGATGTTAAAAATCATGAGGAGAGCTGCGTGAGCAGGGAGCGTCCCTATCTGCGCTGGGAAGAGACCCAGCTGGAGAGGCCACAGGAGATGCAGTACCCAGAGTCTGACTTGCCACAAACACTCCTTGTCTCCACCCTGGTATTGAGGACACTGAGATAGCTGCAGCACAGAGGAGCTGCAGCACCCAATTCTGGGTCAGTGGGAAGGCGCCTTCTTTCTGCAGTGAGTCCCAAGCCAGGAACAGATGGCCTGTGACATAGCACAGTGACCAAGGGCGTGTTCTGCTACAGCCTGGTGTTTAATCTCACAGCCAGTATATACTAGAAACTGGGCCATAAAGCTAAGCACCTGACAGCAGGAAAGACCCAGCCCTTAAAACAAACGAAAGGAGGGCCTGTGAGATAGTTCAGTGGACTAGGAGCTAGCTTAGACAAGTGCTAGCTCCATGCCTGAGCGTTCGAGCTGACCACCAAGACCAGGTGTGGTGGTGCATACCTGTAATCCCAGAACTGGGGAGTCTGAAAATAGAAGGATCACTACAAGTCTGAGCTGTATAGCAAGATCTTGTAACCAAATACATTAAAAAACAGCTCTAGTGCTATAGATGGCATTTCTATAAGGAGTGGTATGGTGAGGAACCCTAGCAGCACAGACTTGACTTACTGTGTCCCCCAACCAGAACTGAACCCATCTTTCACTTGGACAGACGCCCCACAAGTGCTGCCCTGCGCCAGTGCTGTGCTGAGCAGCTGTCCTCCCCTGCTGAGGTGGGTAGGTTTCCATGAGTGCTGGGAGGGAACAAGCGGGAGACTTCCTCTGCTGGCACGCGAGATCCTAAAGAAAAGCAGGGCTCCTCATGGGCCCAGACCCTAGAGGGAGCAGGTGGCAGTGCCAGGGCTGCAGGTGGGGCTTTCTTGGGGAAAGCTCTTTCCCTGTTCACTGGGCCTAAGCCGCCTCCTTCAGAGAGACCAGGAGGACCCAGGAGAATGGGTATGAGCCACAGAGCTGCCAGCCACCCCGAATATAAAAGGGCGTCCTGATGCCTGGGCTGAAGCCTGGGCTGGGTGACCTTAGCGACAGCCTTTGCTTGTTATCAAAGGGAGCGCACGCAAGCACCCACCTTCTTCTGTTTTTCTTCTAAAAGTTTCTGGTAGGCAGCTACAATGGGAGCCATGCACCTGTTCAGCATCTCCTGCAGTGTCACCTTTGGCAGGGTGTGGCCCCCAACCCGATTTATTTCCTGGCACAAGCTGAACAGGAAGGCCTATACATAGCAGGATGGCTGGAAGAACAAAGGAACACCATGTTGCCAACTTACACCCATTAAATGACACGTAGCAAGTGGGCCCATTCACCCCTATGAGGCAGGCATGCCAGGACCCCGGGACCTCCACTCAGGCGTCCCCCAGGCACACGGCCTCTGTGAGCTCCTCCCTCCCGAGTCTGAGGCCCACAGGCAGCCAGCACTGTGATGCTGCTGTCTGCACCACAGGGCAAGTGCTTCTCATTAGCACAGAGCCTGTGTGCCAAGGAAAGAATCATCGCTGACTTCTACAGTGGCTTGATTCAGGTGGTGTCCTGTGCCCCACAGTCCTGCCACACACATTCTCTGTCCCTCGAGGGTGC
>PVKN010039059.1:0-10948 GCA_004027915.1 Capromys pilorides | reverse complement strand
GCGGCCAAGAGGTCAGGCCTTGGCACAGGGTGGGGGCAGGGCTCAGGGCCAGGGCCCAGGTCACCGACTCCTGGAGCCACACGTGCAGGAGGCAGGGCTCGACTCTCTGGGCATCCGGCTCAGGAGGGCTCTGGGCTGCGCTGCCACTCCTGAGTTAGGGGCACCAGGAGAGCCACTGTGTGGAGCACAGGTAGAGGAACTCCCCTACAACTGGGCTCCTCCTGTGGTCAGGGCGTGGCCGAGGGGCCTTGGCTGCGCTCTCCTGAGAGCTGCTGCGGCTCTCTGTGGCCAGCGCTCGGCCACGCCTGCTCTTGTCTGACTCAGCCATTCCTTGTGGCCCCCTGGCCTTCTCCTGGGAAGACCCGGGGGTGGGTACCCTTGTTCAGCCATCTTGGTCCCATGGCTGTTTCTTCTCATTATAAAGACCTTTGTGTTGTTTCCAATCTTCTATGTTAACTCCTTCAAGTTATTTTCTCACCACAGGAATGAAATATCTGACACCTGCAAATTAGAGGAGGAGAGCTGTATTTTAGTTCCAGTTGGTAGAAGCTTCAGTCCACAGTTGGCTGGCTCTGAGGAGTTGGCATGGCACAGGGTTACAGCAGAGGAGAAGCAGCCCATGGCAGGGGAGGCAGGTGCAGACAGGGATCCAAGGAATACGAAGCGTGCATGAGTTCAGCCTGCCACCTCAGGAGCCTGCCTCTCCGCCGCCGCAGTCTTTCCTCTCAACCTCACAGCTGGCTACCACTCCAGTTGCTAATCTGGTATCACAAGCTCACGATCCACGCACTCCCCAAAGCCCCACGTACAGCCATGAGGCTCTGGGGCGCATCTAGGAACAGCAGTGGCCAGGGCCATGTGAAGATGTGTGTGCAGGTCTTTGGAGTCCTCGTTTCTCCTGGACAAGTAACAAGGCCTGGGCCTGCAGACTGACAGAGCGAGTGGTGCGCTGTCCTGCAGCGCCCGCCACGTGGGTCCCACGCTGTCGGCGCCACTCAGCTTTCCGTCGAGGCTTCACCCACCATTATCAACATCAACGCCACTGATCTCTTCCTTTCGGCCATTCTTCTGGGTGTGCAACACTTTCTCACTGGAGTTTTCATGTCCGTTTTCCCAATGACTAACTTAATCATTCATGTAATTAAATGATACCTACTTATATTCTTTGGTTAAGCATATTAAACCTTTTGTTTGTAATTTTTGTTACTTTACTTAGTATTTATTCTGAAGGTTCTTTTATTATTTTGGAGGCAATTCATTTTTAATAAGTCACAGATACTTTTTCACGATCTAAGAATTTGTCTTTTAAGCGATATATTAAAGTTTTATTTGTGCCTTTTTATTTGAGCAATGTCTGTATCTAGGATATCTGGGCTCATAAATTTCATCAATTGTTAGAATGCTCAGTGATTATTTTTTCACCTTCCTATGACTTTCCTTTCTTTGTGTATCTCTGATTGTGCATGTATTAGACTGTTGGACATGGCTCCATCTCTTTTTGAAGACCTGGTTTTCTCCTTAAGATTTTCATACATTATGTCTCTAGCCTTTCATATCTTCATTATTTAATTTACTATGAATCCCCTGTAACATTTTATGTATTTCAAAATTTGAAGTCTTTTCCCTTTGAGTTTAGCTAGAGTCTTCCACGCCATGCAGTTGCTTCAACTTGTCTTTTATATTCCTGAACATATCTATATGGCTTAGAATACCAAAGTTCCCTGTGGATAATTCCATTCCCTCTGTCATTTTTTTTTTTGGAACCAGAGATTGAACTCAGGCCCTCGTGCTTGCCAGGCAAACACTTATTCTACTGAGCTATCTCCCCAGCCCCTACCTCTGTCATTTGAGCATCTGTTTTTATCAATTGACTTTTGTGCATTATGTTTCCCAGCTTCTTGGTAATTTGGCTCATCAGTTGGTCTTAGAAATCACAGTGTTGCCTACTTGGTTCTTTGGCGTTCCTTGGAGGAGCTTGGACTTCATTCTGGGACAGTGTGGTTGGCAGGCACTGGGGCGGCCCCCAAGGCCCTGCCTTCCAGCCTCTGACTCAGTGGTGGTGATGTGGCGCCACTCGTCTGACTAGGTCTTGTCACGTGGCACCAGCGGGAGCTTGGAGCAGGTTCCCGGGAAGCCTGAACGGATGCTGGTGTTTGAGGGAAGTCTTGATTGAGGCCTGATTTATTTTAGTAGTTTTTCTCATCAGTAGAAAATGGATGCTGACATGCAGCTTGAACCTTTTATAGGGTCAAGAGCAGCCTCTGCTCTAGGTGCAAAGGTCCTTGTTAAGAACCGACTCTCTTAGAGTCTGTGCTGAAGGCACTGCACATTCAACACCTGCCTGCTGGAGCACTCCTGCAGTCCAAGCACTTGGAGGCTGAGGCTAGGGGTCACCCCAGCAAGCGAGCCCGGGCAATTTAGCTACTTAGTGAGGCTCCGTCTCAAAATAAAGATTTGTAAAAGAGGGATACTGTGTGTGTGTGTGTGTGTGTGTGTGTGTGTGAGATGAGCGGGTGTGGGTCATCCACACTGTGTGTGTATGTGTGTGTGACAAGCAGGTGTGTATCGGGAGAGCAGTTTTGTGTCATCCACACTGAGTGCATGTCACAAGCAGGTGCATGTTGTCTACACATTGTGTGTGTGTGTGTGTGTGTATCATAAGCAGGTGTGTCGTCCGCACTGTGTGTGTGTGTAACAAGCAGGTGTGGGTCATCCACACTGAGTGCATGTCACAAGCAGGTGCGTGTCATCTACACAGGGTGTGTCACTGGGCTGAGCACCGTGTGCCTTACGTGCCCCTGTGTGTCCACATCTGCACAGGCTCCCTACGTGGTTTTGCCCACGAGCTTTAGCCACAGCGCCCTTGACATCTCTGCGATGTGTTTTCCACTCTCTGCTTTGCTTGACCAACCCATGAAAGGTAGGCACACTCCGCCCAGTCCCAAGATCTGAGGATAAAAATGAACACTATGTCAACTATTGCTAATGAGCTATTCTTGCTTTGAAAATCTGTAACATATGTATTGTTGTAAGCTACCCTGTTTTGGATTTTTGTTCTTGCTTTTGCTTTTACTCTTCAAAATTAAATAGTTAGGTGCATTCCCTTTGCTTGTTCACTTCCCCCAGGTGCCTGATGGAGCCTTTCTGCTAACTCTGTCCACTTCCTGAAGTGTCCCTGATGCATCCTAAGGCCTATGCACTGAGCCCTGCAGCAGCTCGAGGCTGTCTCTCCGGGCCAGGACATATCCTACAGCTTCTTTACCTTTCTTTGTCCTCCGTCAGGTCCCTGTGGCTCCTTTCTTCTTCTCTAAACCTGGTGGGGATCAGGGGAGCTTTCTCCCCCTTGGGGATAGGAGAGACTGGGCTTTGGTGCCAGAGATGTGGTGCACCCTGGGAGTTGTGGAGCAGAGCCCAGGCCAGGAAGAACAGGCAGCCCTGTCCCTTCCCAGAGTGCAGCGCACACCTCAGCGAGCTGTGGGGAGTGGGCGCCTGGAGCGGCGCTTCTCCTGAAGCAAGTGTCCGAGAAGACGCTGTGCCGCAATGAGCAGCTTTGGAAGCGTTCTATTTTAAAATCTACCTGGGCAAGGTGCCCACACCTGCAGTCCCCATGCTCCGAGGCTGAGGCAGGAGGGTTGCCACGTGTTCCAGAGCATGGAACTGCTCGGTGAGCCCGGTGAGCTCAAAGCCAGCCTGAAGTGCATAGCGAGACCCTGTGCCAGAAGTCACAAATCTCTGTACTTGTGCTGTATGGCTTTCCACACGGGACCTCTGGTGGTTCAGCAAGCTGCCCAGTGTTCTCGGTGTTCCTGCTCATAAGCGAGGCAGAGCCCACATTTCAGCACCTTCCAAAGTGAACAGAAGCTGAGCTCCTGCAAAGAGAGTCACTCAGGGAGGGCCCCCTCCCCTCACCAGGGACCCTCCTGGCTGTGCTGTCAGGAGGCCGCTGGCTGGCTGGGCCACGAGCAGGCAGGGCCAGCCTCTGACCTCAGGGCCACCTCCTCCTCTCGGTGCCCTGGCTGCCTCATGGGCACCATCCCGCCCACCATGCTCCTCTGTCCTCCTCTTTCTGCCTCAGCGCCGGCACGTCGCTCTTGGAACCGTGCGCCAACACGAGCCTTTCTTTGGTTCAATTGTGGATGCTGAGTGCTGGGTGCCAGGGAAGAGAAAGGGCCGAAGATGCCCGCCTTCACCAGCAGGAGGCGCCTCTGTCCTTTGATAGTGCTGTGGCTCCAGGGACCTTAGTTTGCAGCAGATATTTCTTTTTTTATTTTAAAGAGAAAAAAAGTAAAAAAGAGTAAAACAGTATCAAAACTAACAATAATCAATACATTATATATTGGTGTCTTCGTAGCAGTTACTCAGATACGAAGCCACGCAGAGGAATAGACTCAGGCTTTCATAGGTAAGCGGATGCAGGCCGGGGCCATGCTCCTAAGAGAAGCAGAACAGACCCGAGTGTGTCAGGGTCTCTTTGTCCTCCCCGAGGGAGGGGCTGGAAGACTAAGGACGCCCCGGAATGCATTAGGTGTCCTGAATGGGAAGAAACCTTTCTAGAGGAAAGAGAAACTGGGGTGCTAGAGTTTTCAGAGAGTGGAAGCGCTGTACTGTTGCAAGTTTCTTTGCACCATCTCCTGATTTTCAAAGTATTTTCCCCACCAGTTGCCAGCCTGGTAGTTGCATTCACACTGGACCAAGTTTTGGTTTATGGATGCAGTCTCACAGCAGGCACAGGCCAGGTGCTCAGCGATTACTGGCTACTCGAGCAAAACATGATCAATGTTGGAATAAATATATTAGCGCGCATACAGGTTTGGCACATTTACTGTCTAAACATAATCCTTCATCAAGACACGCACGCCTAGAAAGGTGATTCTGTCAGCTGCGAGTGTGGCGAGGGAGGTGACCTAGGTTCACCCACTGACCAAACGAACAGGTGACTTTATTGTCACTGATTTATGGTACTCGGAAAGGTGTGGGGTGGGAGAGTGGCTGGGGGTGGTGGAGCCGGTTAGTGGGCGCTGTGTGGGCAGAGAACGGCATGTCAAGATGTGTTGGTATGTACATGCGCATCTTATTGGAATAGACACATAGCATTCTAACTGATATGTTTAAAAAATAATTTCATTGGTTTAAGCCACACAGAAATCTTTTAGAATACGAAGCAAATAATTAGTAAGAGGAAAAATAAATTATACAAGTACGTGCTCTGCAGAAAATACGTCAAGTGTGTGCTACAGGTCTTCGGTGAGCGGAGCCAGCACAAGTCGCCAGTATAAAATGCGGATCACAGCTACTCCCTGCTCTTGCTCTCACTCGGGAGAGGAGGCGAGCAGGAAGGACGGAAGCCAGGAGAACGTGGCAAGGAGGGCAGCTGAGTCCTCAGGGCTGGCTCCGCTTCCTCTCTGGTCTTTCATTTCTTAGTTTCAGGTGGCTGGGCTGTCCCGGGAGGATGCGCCTCTCCTGGCTCTCGGCCTCAGCCTCCAGGGCACTCCCATGCGGCCCACTCTGGCTGCCCCAGCCTGCCTGCTAGGCAGCCGCTGGCACCACTCACCTCACCATATATCCTGTGTCCCTGCAGGCACAGGTGACTCTGGTGGTCCGCAGGGTCCTCAGCAGGACGCACACAGCCAGTGAATGGCTACAGGTCAGTTATTGTCTCACGGTTTCAAAATCTTCCCTGGCCTCTCATTTCTCCTTAGTTAATATTCTGAGGAATTTGGAGGTCTTCCCTTGCCATGTGGCTGCTTCCTTTTCATAGAATTCACCTGTGGCCCTGTGGGCCTGAGCCCAGCATCAGCGACTCCTGAGGCCACCTGTGCCTGCCTGGCACCTGCCTCTCATTGGAGTGAGGAGCCTGAGGCGGTGCTCCCCTGGCTGTCCACCTGGGAGAATCATGGGGGGATCAGGCTTTGTTTTCTGCTACTTGAAACACATTGCCCACACTGCCTGCCTGCCTGTTTGTCCATCTGTCCGCCCATCTGTCTGTCTGTCCTCTTTTGCTTGCAGCACTGACAGTTGAGCCTGGGCCTTGACAGTGAGCTACATCCCCAGCCTTTTAGGAGTTTTTATTGCAAGACAGGGTCGGGTTGACCTGCAGAGTTGACCTGGCCTGGCTCCAGGTCCCGCTTGAGCCTTCGGAATGCGATGTCCGCAGAGGCGCGCCAGGCCCTGGCAGCTCTCTTTCTACATCGCCATGGGTGGGTTCCGGACCAAACCCTAGGCCAAGCAAGGACTCCTTGAGCACAGCTGTGTTGCTAATGTTCGCTTTGAAATTCTCACAACAGGAGCTGTGTTGCCTCCCCTTGGACAGCCTAAAAAGTGAAGTCAGACGTCAGTAAGAAAAGTTGACTGAGGAGTGAGATCGTTCCTAGCACGGTCTCGGGCCTGCGTGGCTGCTCATGAGAACAAGGGCAAGCAAATTATTTTTGTAGTACGCTCAAACTTTATCCGAGGAACAGGAAACCATATGCATTTGTGCAGACACTATCACTTTCTTTTGAAGGAAATCAAATATTATAGTTTATTTATTGGCAAGCATGGTTTTCTCTGGTCTTCAAAATGAGATATAAAACAGTAATAGCTTCCAAGAGACCCGTGGAGACCTTCGCTTGGGAATGAAGAGAAAATAAATAATTGAATGAAAAGTAACTCCATTCCTTTCGAATTAGATTTGGGGCCGTAAAAACGAAGTTACGTTATATCACATTAATGCAACTTTAGATGAGGAAGTGAACAGAGCTCTTCTGGGCGTGGCCTCAGCAGCGCGCGCGAGTTGGGGTCTGCTCCGCGCTGAGGGTTTTATCAGGGCCTGATTTACGGCGTGGCGAGGCCCGCTCACCCTTTCACACTGGTGACCGCCGGCGTCCGTCTTTGCTGTGAAGAATAACTGACCGAGGACGACTTGTATTTCTGAATTTTATCACAGTGCGTTACGGGACTTACTGTCTGGAAGATTTTGGTAATGCTGTATAATTTCTTTTCAATTTCGGGCTAGTTTTATAACATATTAGATACTTTCAATTAGTCCTACATCTAAAACACCTGAAATTTTTTTCATTTTGCTCATAGGGTTTCCAAGAATGGACTTTCCAAAGCTCCTAAAAGCTAGAAAAGAATAACTCGCTGTTAGGAAGAGGGAAGCCAAGAGCAGCGCAGATCGCGTCGCAGAGGCGGGGCGCGCTCCGGTCTATTCACCGAGAGGAGGACAGGGAGGAAGGCTCGCCCTGGGGGGCTGTGGGTTAGCAGTGCGCAGCCTGAGTCCTAGGGATCCCCTACTCCATGTGCGCCACACGTGGGTGTTGGCGCGTCAGGCTACTCCACGCTGTGTCCATGAGCATCTGTAGGCGGCTCTGCGCCTGCGCCCCGCCTCAGAGGGGATTCAGGTCTCCACAGGGACTAGGACTGGACGGCAGGCCAGGAGCAGCCTTTATGCCCGCAGACACAGTAGAGGCAGCATGCGTGGCACCCTGCTGTGAGCGAGCGCGGAAACGCTGCTGTGCTTACGTGCCCGCGCTTTGGCCTGGTGGTGCCTGGCGGTGCCTGGGCTAGATGTTTTCCCTGGGTCGTGGTCTTCACAATTGATTTCGTAGCAATTCCCGCGACTGCCCTATTTCAGGGTTCCCTCCTTACATTAGTTGTATCTTTCTTCTTCATGCCTGATTTTCAGTATCTACTCCAATACCATATTTCATATGCATCCTCACATATTTTTGAAAACCCATAAAATTGAAAAGGGCTGGTTTGTGGGCACATGGGTTTTAGTTTACCCAAATATGCGATTTTGTCATATTCTGATGTCATCTAATTTATTCTTTCATGCCCCCATGAGCTGCCCTATCAAAGGGGCCACTGAGTTTCCACGTCCACATCCTTGCTGGTGGATGCTCGCCCTGCCTCCAGCTCTTCCTACTCTAAGTAACGAGGTCCTGAGAATCCTCGGGCCTCTGTGAGACTCTCTCTGCGCTTCTTTCCTAAGGGTCTGGGAGGCGTATACAGGCGTGGGTCTCCTTTCTTGGCCTCAGCCACCTTCTCAGCTGAGCAGTTTGTATTTGACAGCCTTTTATTTATTTATTTTAGAGCAAATCATATTATTACAGGGAGCTAAGTTAGATGAACATTAATGTATGATGAGAGAGGTACTGGGATCCCAAGGAGGTCAGCAGACAGTAAAGACGTCAGAGTTGTGGCTGGAGGTGCAGCCGCACAAGGCCAGGATTCAAGGCAGAGATGGGCTGGCCCGGCTTGCACACCGCTCCAGGGGAGGCGGGCAGCTGGGGATTCTGATCACAGCCCTGCGGGCCAGGGAGTCCTGGCCTCTAACGACCGCAGTGCTGGCCCGGCCCTTCCCAGATGCCTTTGCTCTTCCCGTTGCCCTCTGCTAGGTCACCTGCATCCCTATTGGATTCATGTTAGCTCCCCTGTGGTGCTTGTCATCCTGTAGGGTGGCTGCAGTCCGAACCAACGTGTATCCACGTCCTGACTTTGTGTGTAAATTGCCCCTGACAGAGGGCCTCGGTGGCTGCCCCACTCAGGACCCGTCCTGAGTCTCAGGAGCCGTCTCTTGACACACTTTTCTTTCTCCTGCCCTCCGTTGGCCCTTGGAATCCACTCTTCCATTTAGAGGGTCTCAGCTGGGCACGCCTGATGTCCAGTGGGCCAGGGCTTATGTTTCCTGCATCTGCGGCCCAGCAGGCCAGGACTTAAGTTTCCTGCATCCGTGACAGCACACATGCGGGCCAGGCACTAGTGTCTGCTACCTGCTTCTGTGCAACTTGCCTGCAGCCAAATGTTGCTTAGTGACCGAAGTGCCTTCAGGCCCCAGCCAAAGCCCTCAGCACCTCAGTGGAGATCCATGCGGGCCACTGTGGCCTGCCCACAGCCAAGTGGGGACAGAAGAGAGCGTGACTTCTCTAGATGCAGGGATGCTTTAGCCCACGCCAGTCGCTCCAGCATGAAGCATCTCTACAACCACTAGGCTATTTCTGGATTTGAAATCTTAAAAAAAAAAAGTGAATATGTTCCTAAAGCAGAAAATTGCTGCTTCTAATTTTACCCCAAGTGAATTCTGGTGGAGAACCTAAACTTATCTTTAAAAAATGTATGTGCTAGCCATGATGTCTGAGAAGTACGAGGCGGACCCGAGACTACCTCACTATTTTGGGGGGTGACTAGGGAGGTGTGCGGTGGAAGAATGCCTTACAGCGTTCTGAGCTGTGCACTCCCCCATTTTGGCGTGGGTGCTCTGGGCGTGAGGAGTGGGGTGGAGCTTCCTGTTGAGCATTTAGCATGCGGTTTTATTTTCCTGAAGTTAATTTCAGTGGCAGCGCTGTGCTTCTTGGTCTTGCTTCTCTGTCAGGTGGCACAGAAGAGCCTAAGAGGCTGCTTTCTGGATGCCTTTCTCCCAGGCGCATTCACATGCTAATGTCCTCAGTGGTCTCCAGGAGAAAAGGCTTTGTCTGCAGGTGCTTTATTCCTGCTCATCCAAACACTGTTAAATAAGAAAAAGCTGTGCCATTTTTCTAGTCACCTTCTGGCTGGCAGCACACAATTGCATTTCTCTGAATAGAGCATAGCTATTTTAAAGCATTTTATTAATTCTTCCATTGAACTTGTACATAAAACTCAGCAGTTATATTTGATTTAAATGACAGGAAAATGTTTAATAGCATCAATAACGCTCCCCCAGATTATGGTCCTCAGTTTGTCAGAGAAGAAAACAGATCTGCCACGAGCTACCATGAAAAGCAGTAACCACAGATGTGCTGCTCCTACCGCTGGTTGGTTGCTTTTTTTTTCTTTATCACACTCTGTGCTATCACGGATGCTGCCCATGAGCAGCAGACCCTCTCTCTGGAGGACGCTGTTCCTCGTTAGCTTGTTATTCTGTCTGAACACAAGGGCCAAGGGTGGTGGCGGCCAGCTTCCTGCTGCTGTGGCAAAGTGCTGAGGAAAGTGGCCCAAAGGGGCAGAGGCTGGCATGGCTCACGGTGTTGAGCTAGCCCAGGGCAGCTGGCTCCAGGCAGAGGTGGCGTCCTGAAAGGACAGGACAGGACAGGACAGGACAGGACAGGACAGGAGAAGACAGGAAGCTGCCCACTGGTGCCACCTGGCATCAGGGCGAAGGGGCTGGAGGCATGGAGATGGGGAGGACGTCGTCTCAGCATGTGCTGCAAGCCCTGCCCTGTGTTGACTATGCAATCCTCCTCTACCCGCCCACCCACCTCCTGTGTGGCACCACGCAGTGGCACCCTCGGGTGGGGGCCAGGCTTTGAACACAGGTGCACTGGGGGACATGTTGGCCGCAAACCTGCCGGGCAGGTAGGAAGTGCATTCCTTTTCCACAGTGAGACCACTGGGCAGCTGGCTCCTGGCCTTGTGCCCATCACAGCCCAGGTGGCACACAGTGGCATCTACGTGGAGCACCCAGGTCAGTCACTGGCCTGCCGCAGCCCAGAGGAGACCAACTTCTCACCATGCTGCCCAGTGCCCGGGTGGTCCTTCTGCAACACTTGTGCCCATGCAAGGCTCACACCTGTACCAGGCTCCAGGCCTTGCGGTACACGCCCACGTTCTGTCGCTTTGCTTTCCTGTTTCTCTCCTCCTTCCCATCACTCATGAAATGAATGAAAATGTTTTTTTCTGAATATAATAAACATTTACTGTAAAATTTTTGAATAACAAAACAAATAACAAGATAAAATTGATCCTAATTAATTCCAGTGCTCCAAATAATTGTGGTTAAATTGTGTGTGTGTAAACCACAATCCTACCCTATGTAATAGTTTTATATCTTTCTTTTTAGAGCTCAATGTTCTCTGTACATTTTCTTATGTAGTTAAAAGTGATTTTTAATTGATACAAGATTTCATGAAAGAAATATTCTGTAGCTAATTTTGCAATTCATGTTTTAGGTAATCCTCATACTTTCCTGGTATTGCAGTTGATATCT
>PVKN010039058.1:0-10950 GCA_004027915.1 Capromys pilorides | reverse complement strand
GCAGTTTTAATTGGGTTGATGTTATTTGGAGTTCTATATGCTTCGGTTCTCTCAATGTTAAATTGTTTCTACATATTTGGAAAGTTTGCTGCTACTGCTTCTTCCCATATTCTTTTTATATCATTTGTATTGATTCCTACTTTCTCATTGATTCCTATTAGTCTTATGTTGTTCATCTTTGCATCATCTTGCAGATGTTAGATTATTTTTTCTTACATTCTGATTGTTATTATGAGATCTTTTCTTACCTTCTCACTAGCTGTAATGGTGTCTTTAAGGTCTGAAAGTCTATTTTCATTTTCATGGAAATGGTTTTGCCAGCTTGTGATTGAGGTGTTATATTCCTGTATAGCGCTTTGAATTTGCTTCATACATTCTATTACTTTCCTATATTGCTCATTCAAGGATCCTATCATTTTTCTCTATTTTTTATCAGTGTCTTTAGAAGCACTTAGTACTGATTTTATTGTAGGTATTATTTCTTGTTTTACTTCAGAAATTATTTCTGATCTGATTTCCTCCATACCTTTGTGCAGTTGTTTCTTTACTTCAGATGCTATTATTTCAGAGATTTCAGATGTGTGATTTATAATTTTTTCTATGCTATTGTCTTCTGTATTTGTTCTGGGTGAACTCAGGGCCTGAGAGCACATTTTTCTGCTTCTCTTTGTCATTTTGTATAGCCCTGCCTTCTGATCTTTGGTGTAGAGCTTTGGTAGAGTTCTTACCTTAGCATGTCCGTATCTATGAAGTTCAAAGTTTTCCAGGTGGGTATGACCTGTGTCTGGCTGCTGAGCTTCACTTCTTCCTGCTGCAGCCCTTAGAGGCAAACCTGCTGTACCATTCTGGCTAAAAAGTTCTGCTCCTGTATCAGCTTGGTGAGTTTTGTCTCTACTCTCTCTGCAGGGACTTCTGAGTAAGTTTTTCACACTGGGCACTCTGGGCCTGGTTGCTGGGTTGAATGAGTTTCTGGCAGGCCAAGGATGGTCTCACTCATATGCTGGGCTTTGCTGCTTGGTAGAATGAGTTTCCAGCAGGACCAGGGTGGTCTCACTCACACCCCAGGCCTGGTTGCTTGATCTAATGGGTTTCCAGTCAACCCAGAACAGTCTACATCACATGCAGGGCCTGGTTGCTGGGTCAAATGAGCTTCCCACCCCATCAGTACTTGGAATCTTCCCTTCCTCTGCTTCTTGATCACAATGAACTAAGCATGTTTGTTTTGCTGGGCACTTCCAACGTGCTGTTTCTGCCATGGAACCAGCCACTCATGCCTCTGAATTCTAGAAAACATGGGCCAAATTAAATCTCTCCTCTTTTAAATTATGAATGTCAAATATTTTTTTCTATCTTTGATATCAAAGATGACTAATATACAAAGTTGTATTAGAAGTAGTGTTGTTGCTGGGATGTGAATGAGAAGTCTTTGGAACTGGTTTACAGTAGAGACTTTTTTTTTTTAAAGATTTGGTGTTGTAGGCTAGAGAAACCCTCTAATACTATATGTAAAGATTGGGCAATTTTGATAACAGCTCAGAAGACTAGAAGGATAATGGGAATATGGACAGCAAAATCCATGCTAATAAAGTATCAGATGGAGACTCTGTTCAGATGTGGACTACAGGAGCACAGAGCACATCCTCTGCTGTTGTTCTATTGTCAGAATTTTTCTCATAGGAAGCTTTTCTTACTACATTCCTTTTCTCCCTCTCTACCTTGTTCTCTCTCTTCTTACACTGGTCCAGATGCCCATCTTTCAGACAAAAAGTCAGGTACCTATGTATTATCATCTTAGATCAAGAGAAAAAGTAGAGAACAGATAGCAGGAAAATAACAGGACAAATATAAGGCAATGCATATCAATTATAACCACCAATGTAAAAGAAATAGACTGACAGAGTGGATTAACAGACAAAATCTAACAATGTGCTGCATACAAGAAACATATTTAACCCATAACATATTCATAGACTGAAAGTGAAATGATGGGAAACAATACTACATGTCCTAGAAGGTAACACAGATGGGGAGACCTAGTAGGCCTTGCCTCACATCCCTCTCATTGTCCCCCTCAGAAAAAAGCAGGGGCAGCTATTCTTTTCACAGACCATCTGAACTGCATAGGCTATTCTTGAATTCATAGGCTCAAGCACTCTTCCTGTTGCAGCCTTTATGGGTAGCTAGAAATGGAAACATATGATTCTACACCTAACTATTATTTTTTGTTTAAAATTACTCAGTAGTTTCTCATTTTTTTAAAGTCTCAAATCGTTAATATGGTTTATAAAATGTTATGTGATATGAGGTCTTGCACATATTTTCATACATTTTTATTGCCATTCTCTGTCAGTGACTATGAATTTACAAGACTGGCCTTCCTTTAGTTTTACACACATGTTAATCTCTTTTTTGTCATGGTGCCTTTACACAAGCTATTTGTTGCACTTCAAATCTGCACCTTGGTCCCTTCTGACCCTGAGGACAGCTGGCAAGACTTGAGTGGCCTAGCCCTACACCAACCTCCACTGACACCAGAGTTCCTAAGACCCAGCCATCCTACTCACCTTGAAGACTGCCAGGGAAATTTGCCAGGCCTAGCTTTAATCTACCTTACCACGGACAGACTTCTGAGTTATGCTCACCCATCCTTATCCTGAAGACTGGCAGGAAGACCTGGTAGACTTAGCCTTGCTCCTCCCTCATTGTCACTGGAGTTCATGGGTCCTGGCTACCCCTCCTCCACTTGAAGACTGCCAGGCAGACATGGCAAACCTAGCCACATGCCCCGCTTGCCATGGACAGACTTTTCTGAGTCCCAGCCACCCATCTTCACCTTGAAGACTGCCTGGGAGACCTGGTACCTAGCCTAGTCCCAATCCCGTCACTCTTGCCATAGTTTTTGTGATCTTGGCCAACCAACCTGACCTGGAAGACTGACTAGGTGACTTGGTGGACCTCTTTCACCCACCACTCCAAACTCATGCGTTTTGGAGCTCAACTGAGCTCCAGCCATTAACCGTAATCTGGAGGACTGCCAAGCAAACTTGGTGAGCCCTGTCCTGACCACCTCACCCTTGCCTGGAGGACTGCTGAGGGCACATGTCAAGCCTTGCATCAATCCTCTAACCCTAACCAGAGTTCAGCTGAGCCCTGGAAACCCACTGTTGCACAGAAAGACGTCCATGGAAATCTGAAACCAAGTGCCAGAAGATAGCCACAGGGAACTGCATGAGCTTGTTGAGCTCTACCCCATGCTGACCCACCATCGAGAGAGCCTGGCAGAAATTAGTCCTGCACTTATCATCATCAGATACTTCTTGAGCTGTGGATTGCCCTCTCCACTGAGATGGAAGCCAAATTGAACTCCAGAGAGCAGGATCTTTGGCAAGCCTACCATGTCCTTAAAGTCTTGCTCACCTACATCATCACTGCAGTGTCAGGGAGAACACTGAGACTTCAAAAACGACAAAAAGAAGCAATGAAAGTCAATCTCAAATCTCTCACTCACCCAAAACAAGTCCAGGGGACAAGGTTATAGTAGATCTTCAAAGTCACACACCTGAGATTTCTGAGATGATAGCTACTGAAATAAATAAATATATAGCTACTGAGGAAGTCAGATAATCTTTCTAGTAAAAATGGAAATAAGAATTACGAAAAAATGGCCCAATACATCCAAGGAAAATGTAGATTTATAACAAAGAAGAGAATAGAAAAGTGATGGAAACATTGAGTGAACCATGCAAGAAAGAAATAGAGTGCATGAGACAGATTCAAACAAGTGTCCAGAAAATAAAAAAATTTCATTGAAAGCTGGCAAAACCCCTTGAATGAAACAGAAGATACAATTTCAGACCTTAAAGATAGCATGGCAGCTAGTGAACATGATATGTAAGATCTCTTAAAAATAACAAGGAACCAGGAAATAACACTACAACAGCTGTAGGATAATGCCAAGGAAAACATTTTCAGGCTAGTAGGTATTAATAAAACAGTTGGAGTTAGCACAAATGACATAAAAGGTTTGTTTGCACAGTGTAGCAGAAAATTACTGAAGCATGCAAAAAGAATCTGAAATGTAGTTTAGTGAGGCATATAAAACTCCTGCTAGTCATAACCAAAATAAATCTTTATCCATGCACATAATAATCAAGGTTCTAAAAATTGAGCCAAAGAACAAAATAATAAAAGCTGTGAGAGGGGCTGGAGAAACAGCTCAGGAGAATAAACACTTGCCAGGCATGCACAAGGGCCTGAGTTCAATCCCTGGTTTGGCTAAATAAACAAATAAATTAATTAATTAATAAAAGCTGTTAGAAATAAGAGATCACATATAATGGAAAGCCCATCAGAATCATGGCAGATTTCTCAACAAAGACCACCAAATCAAGAAGAGCTTGGAAAGAGATATTTCATGTTCTGAAACAAAACAACTTTCAAAACCAAATTGATGTAATCTGCATAATTATCTTACAAATTAGATGAGAGATAAGAAACTTCAATGACAAAGAACAATTTAAGAAATTAATGAAAACTAAACTAACGCTATAAAGAATACTGGAAGATATTTTAGAAAGAGACAAGCATGACCACAACTTCACCACCAACAACATTGGAGAAGAAGCAAGCAGAGTGGGCATTCAAGCAGAGGGGAAAATTAGGGATGTTACAGTATGAAAACAACATGACAAACATAAGACAATACATTTCATTATAGCCATCAAGGTAAGTGGCCTCAATTCACCAACAAAAGAAGCAGACTGGAAGAGTGGATCAAGAAAAAAAAAACAATAATATGCTGCATATAGAAATGTATTTAACTGAAAAAGAAATTCATAGACTGAATTTCAAAGGGTAAAAAACAATATTTCATGCAACAGGAAACCAGAAAAAAGCAGGAGGAGTTATTATGGTTGTTGACAATGTCAACTTCCAACCAGGTGTGACTAAAAGAAATAAATAAGGCCATTACATACTTGTTAGGGGAAAACTCTAAGAGGAAGAGATAACAATTATAAGTATATATGTAACAAATGTAGGATTACCCAGCTATGTAAGACAAATTCTAACAGACATGAAAAATCAAATGAGCAATGACACAATTGTAACAGGGGATTTTAATACCCCATTGACACAAAGGGATAGATCGACTATGCAAAAAATCATCAAGTAAATAACAAAACTAACCTAAAATTGTGGAGAAATGGATGTAGTAGATCTTTACAGTGTGGTCTACCGAACAACATCAGAGTACACATTCTTCTCAGCTGCACACTAGATATTCTCCAAAATAGACCATAGGCTAGCACATAGAGCATGCTTAAGTAAATGCAAAGGAATCAAAATTATCCCATGTATATTATCTGATCATAGTGCAGTGAAACTGGAACTTATTAACAAAACAAACAGCAAAAACTCAGCAATCAACTGGAATTAAACAATAACCTCCAGAATAATCAATGGGTCACAGATGAAATTAAAGAAGAAATTAATATTTATGATCAAACAAAATTGCAGGTAAAACTTACCAGCAATCTATGGGATACAATGAAAACTTTCTTAAGAGGAAAATTTATAGTGGTAAAATTTCACAACAGGAAAACAGAGTGAGCACAAATATAGTTGGTACTTTGCATTCTCATTTGTGGAGTTGTGGTCGTTTTGTTCCTCTCTAGAATATCTTTTAATAGTCTGTTTAGAGTTGGCTTTCTCATCATTCTTCAGTAGTTCTTTTTTTTTTCTTTTTTTTTTTTTGTATTTTAGTATATGGTCTACAGGGTCTCACTATGTAGATCAGACTCATAGTGATCCCCCTGTATTCAGCCTCCCAGGATCTGGGATTACAGGCCCATGCCACCATAACCAATCTCAATCACCCTGTGAGGCACCCCTGGGGTGGTGCCAGCACGGCACTTCAGGGATTGAAACCCAGTCACTGCATCTGCCTAAGCATGCACTTTACTCTGCTGAGCTATTTGGCTAGCCTTATTTTTTTTTTTTTATTGTTGTTGTTGTTGTACTTTTTTTGAGCTTTTTATTTTATTAATTTCAATAAGAAAGAAATGGTAATGCAACAGTGTCAGAACATGTCAGTAGGTGTTGTTGTTTTTCTTTGTCATAGAAATATTTCATTTCTCCATTCAACTTGAAAGAGAGTTTTGCAGTGTCTATCAGTCTGGGTTGGAATTTGTTTTCTTGGAAGACTTGTAGTACTTTGTTCCATGTTCTTCTTGACTTGATGGTTTGTGAACAGAAATCTGCTGTTGTTCTGATTGGTTTTTCTTTAAATATGTTCTATTTCTTTTCTCGAGAAGCTTTAATTTTATTGTACCTATGCTAAATTCCTGAGATCTTGATAATTATATGTCTGGGTGTGGTTTTAATTGGCTTGATGTTACTTGGAGTTCCATATAAATGTTACCTGAATGTCAGATTGTTTTCCCATATTTGGGGAGTTTTCTGCTATTACTTCTGCACATATTCTTTTTTTTTATCATTTGTATTGACTCCTTCTTTGTCATTGATGCCAGTCCATCTTTCGTTGTTCATCTTTACATAGTCTTACAAATGTTGAATTATTTTTTCCTGCATCCTAGTTGTTTTTAAGAGATCCTTTCTTACCTTTTCACTAGCTGCAATGTGTCTTCAAGGTCTGAAAGTCTATCTTCACTTTCATTCAAGTGGTTTTCCTGCTTATGGTGGAGGTTTTAATTTCTTGTATATCTCTTTGAATCTGCTTCATGCATTCTATTTTTTTCTCTGTTGCTCATTGAAGGATTCCATCATTTTTATTCTCCTTTTATCAGTGTCTTCATTAGTAGCACTTAGTAATTCTTTCATTATAGTTATCATTTCTTTTTTACTTCACAGATTATTTCTTTTTTGAAATTTTTCTTTTCAGGGTTTCCCTATGCAGCTTGAATTCATAGTGATCCTTCTGATTATTGTCTCTTTAGTTTTGGGTTTACAGGCATGTCTCACCACATCCAAACACCATCAGGAGCTCAGTATGCCAGGCGCCTGGGCTGGTGTAGCATGCAGGGCCAGGGTTTGATCCATGGCCCCTGCACTTTTGCAACTGCTTATTCCACTGAGCTATACTACGAGCCCTCAGATATTTTTTCTAATCTGATTTCTTCTATATCTTTCTGCACTTGTTTGTCTACTTCAGATGTTATTATTTCAGAGATTTCAGCTGTGTGATTTTCAATTTCTCCTATGCTAGTGTCTCCTGCATTTGTTCTATGTGGGCTTGGGGCCTGAGAATGCATTTTGCTTCTTCTCTTTGTCATTTTCTATAGCACTGTCCTGTGACCTTTGGTGTAGAGCGTTGGTGCAGTTATTACCTTAGGACCTACAGATATTCTTACCCAAGAGAGATTATGTGGTTAAGGCAGTTACAATTTTGTATTTACAGAACTACAATTAGCAACACTAATAATGGGTAGTGACATTTAGCACTTGACACATTTTTGTAACTAATGTGTTTGTGTTTTAGACTCTAAGAACAAACATTATGACTGTATAGATAATCAGATATTAATTTGTGAATTTATATTTAAATTGGTTCCCCTAAGTTCATCTGATCACCTCCACTTGATGTACATGGGATTTTCCAGGCAGATTAGCCTACCCTGATTACCTGTTGCCCCCTCTCTTAATCAAGAGAGAAAGACGTTGGATGCTCTCATGGATCTTGGCCTACCAAAGTGCCTCAGCTTACTGTGTTCAGATCTATCAAGTTAGAATTTGTCCAGGTGGGCCTGGCTTGGCTGATTCTGGCTGCTGTGCTCTGCCTCTTCAAGCTGCATCCCATAGAAGTGAACAAACTATGTCCCTCTGCAAAATGTTTAGTTTCTGGATTTGTTGTATAGGTCTGGCCCCTAGCCTCTCTGCAGGGAATTCTATAGGGTGCGACACAAGGCCTAACTGAGGAGGTTCCAGTGGCTGTATGGATGGTTTCACACACAGGCGGGGCCCTGGGAGGTGGATGGAAATAGATTCAGCAAGCAATTTTTTTTTCAGGACTGGAGTTTGAATTCACAACCTTGCACTTGCCAGGCAGGTACTTGTGCCACGGAGGTATCTCCCCAGCCCCAGATCCAGCGAACAACTGAGTGGGCCCACACACATGCTGGGCTTTGGTGCTGGGTAGAAGGGGATCTGGTGATAGGGTGAGTGGGCCTACAAACACACATGGGACCTGGGCATATCCAAAGCACTTAGACAAGAAAGAAATAAATTGAGTAATGATTGGAAAGGAAGAAGTGAAATTATCACTATTTGAAGGTGACTTGATACTGTACATAAAATATTCCAAAAACTCCACCAAGAGACTTGTAATTTAAAAACCAAATTGAATAGCCTAGCAGGATACAAAGTCAACACTCAAAAACCAATAGTATTTCTATACAAAACAATCAATGCACTGAGAGAGAATTCATAATAACACTTAACATAATAAAGTACTTAGGAATTAATTTGACCAAGGAAGTAAACATTTTTTATACAGCAAATATTATAGTACTCTGAAAAAAGAAATCAAAAAGGATTTCAGAAAATGGAAAAATATTGTTTGCTTCTGGAGACGAAGGACCAGCAATCTCAAAATGTCCATATTCCCTCTTATGGCTTTTATTTAGTTTTTACCCCAAATCCTCATGTTATCATGGGACAGCCTTCTAGAGGCTGTGATTAACTCATGATCCAGTGTTGGAATTATGGGTGTAAGTGCTCATGGGATTATGGGTATGAGTGGTAAAACTGCCCTGGTGCAGGTAACCTGGATGCAGTACAAAGGAAGGAAAGAGGCTTACTCTGCAGCTGCTCTTGTTATTTTACTGTTCTTCGACCAACTTGAACAGCTGCAGTCTGCCATGTGCCACTCTGCCTTTCACTAGTTGAATATGGGCTGAAACATACACTAACTGTTAGATAAACAAGCTTTTTCTTCCTTAATTTTGAGTGCTGCATATTTTGCCCCAGCAATGAGAGAAAAGTAACAGAGATCCCCAAAATCGTTACACAAATTTAATGCTATCTTGATCTAAGTATTGTTAGTATAACTCATGGATTTAGAAAAAACATTTCTATAATTCATTTGGAATCAGAAGAGACATAGAAGAGCAAAAATAATTCTGGACACCAAAGGAAAGGCAGGAGGCATCAAAATCCCTGACTCAAATTTATACTACAAAGACACTGTGATAACATCAACATGGTACTGTAAAAATGAAAACAGATCTGAGGATGAATGGAACAGATTAGAAGATTCAGACACAAATACAAACACACTCAGTTACCTTCTCTTTGACAAAGGGTCAAACATGTTCACTGGAAGAAAGACAACTTCTTTAATAAAAGATGCTACAAAACCGGCTTTCCACATGCCAAAGACTTAAGATAGACCAAAGGCTATCACCATGCACAGAACTATCAAAATGGATCAAAAGTTAAATACTCAAAATGAAACACTAAATCTTCTGGAAAAGAAAGTTGGTGGAAATCTTAATGACATCGGCATGTGTAACAGTTCAATCCCTGGTACCGAAAAAAAAAAAAAAAAAAAAAGAGTTCATGAACAAAAATGAAACTGCATGCAAAATACTTGAAAGAATCAACAATCGATATCTCATCTTTTTGAAAAGGTTCTGCATGCCAAAAGAAATCACCAACAGTGTAAAAAGAAAGCCCATGAATTGAGAAAATATATGGTGGACTGTCCTTTTGATATGGGACTTGTATCTAGAACATATAAAGAATTTTTAAAAATCAGGCCCTGAAATCCAAAATCCCAATCCAAAAATCGGTTTCTGGGGCTGGCCAGATAGCTCAGCAGATTAAAACACCTGCTTAGACAAACACTTGTTTGGGAATTTGATCCCTCACCTGCTGTGCCAACCTTGCACAAGGGGCATGCTGACAGGGCAATTGAGACTGGGCATGGTGGTGCACACCTGTAATCCCCGGGCTTGGGAGTCTGAAAAACAGGAAGGATCAATAGGAGTCGGATCTGTGTAGTGAGACATTGTAGATCTTGTACTAAGTACTTAAAAAGAGTATCTGCAATGTATATATACTTCAAAAATGAATAGATAGAAATGACAAATGAATACATGAAAAATTGGTCATTCAAGAGATGCAAATTGAAACTTGCTGAGATACCACGTTACAACAGAAAAATCGCTATCATCAAGAAGTCAACCAATGCTGGAGAGCCTTTGGGGAAAATGAGATCCTTCTCCACTTGGGGGAGGCAGGAAGTGCAAGCTGGTACAAATATGGACATCAGTGTGGAAATTCTTTGAAAAGCTAGGATTGAAGGTCCCATTCAAGCCAGATATTCCACTCTTAGGCATTTTTCCAAAAGAACTGAAATCATTATACCACAGCGATATATGTGGATCCATGTTTATAGCAGCACAACTTGTCACAACTAAATCTTGGAACAACCCAAATGCCCATCAACTAAGGAATAAATTTTAAAAAGATGTGGTATTTTTACACACTGGATTATTAGCTATAAAATGATTTTGAGGCTATTGCAAGATAGATGAATGTAACTAGAGATGGTATTAAATGAAATAAATCAGACCCACATGTGTAACATCATATTGTCTTGCTAGTATGAGCACCTGAAAGAGTAATTAAAATTTGCAAGGTACAATGTGCACTGTGATATGTAAAGAATTTGTTCAATGGGCAGGAAAATCTAAAATGATTAAAAGGACAAAAGAAAAAAGGGGAAGGGGCCAGGGAGATAGCTCAGGGGCACAAGTGTCTGCATGGCAACTGCAAGTCCTGAGTTCAATCCCTGGTTACGAAAAAAGAAAAAGAAAGAAAGAGGGAAAGAAAGAAAGAAAGAAAGAAAGAAAGAAAGAAAGAAAGAAAGAAAGAAAGAAAGAAAGAAGATAATTATTTGTATGTGCAGGACAACTTTGATGATTGTAG
>PVKN010039057.1:0-10953 GCA_004027915.1 Capromys pilorides | reverse complement strand
TGATGATTTATAGAAGGATAAAAATTTACTTATCACATACCCACAATTTTAATCACATTTGGAAAAAAAGTATCAAATACTGTTGCATTTTGCTTTCTGTTGTTTTTCAATTTAATTATTATGTTCTATCATCTCTTTTGGTGGGGGGGTGGTACTGGGACTCAAAGTCAGGACCTTGCCCTTACTAGGCTGGTGGTATGATGCAGTTACATCCCCAGGCCCTACCATCTCTTTAAATATCAGTGTCTTAGCATTAAGTTCTTTGCATTCTTTGAGGACCATATTCTTTATTTACTAACTTGATTTGTAGGCTTGTATGTATTTGTCGTGCACATTCTAATGACTTCCAATTTTATTTTCCAGATTTTTTTTCCTAGTCACAGACCTATATGTATAGTGATCTCTACTTTTAAGTATCTTAATTATCTTTGTCTGATAATGAACTTACTATTTCTGTGCTTTCCGCCAACCATGCTGCTTCTTTGTCAGTAAATGGCCGCTCCATATAGATTCCAATCCAAGGAATTAGGTGCTGCCCTCTTCAACTCTCACTTCGCTCTTCCTCTGTGTTCCACATAACACATGTTCCCTTAGTTTTCTTTCCCTTTTAGTTACTGAAACACCCTTCTGTATAATTGCATTAGACATTCTCTGTTGTTTAATCTTTTTGGGAAGCTTTGTATAGAGTTGCAGAGCCAATCATAACACTCCTTGGTTTTGTGAGGTCTTGAGCAAGACTTAATGGCTCCTCATGGCACACTCTCTCTAGATTCTGTCTCACATTGCTTCTGAATAGTCTGCAATCTGTAGTTTGTGCTAACAACCTTTTCTTATTCTTTCTACTTTTTATATATGTTTTTCTTTAGTCTTCTAGAATTTAAGTGTTTGTTGATCACCTACTATGTGCCTGAGGATGTAGTAATGAGCAAATCAAAGTTCTCTCCTGGTGCAGCTTATGTTTCAGAACATGTACAAGATAATGGCTAGACAGGCAGTTATTAGTATTACTGTTATTATTTGTCTTTTTTGAGACAGGGTTTTGCTATGCAGTTCAGGCTTGCCTTGAACTCACTTGAGAAGATCCTCCTCTCCAGCCTCCCAAGTGCTAGCTGAGATTGCAAGTGTGCACTAGGCAGCACACCTGGCTTAGACTGGCAGTTTTATATTATTACTGTCACATGAGGTATTTTAAAGTAACAAAATGGGGAAACAACTAGAAGGTATGAGGATGTTCAGTGATATGACATTTTGAACAATAGTTATTGTGTGGAGGCGACATTTAAATAGAGCCTAAAGGAAGGGAGAAGTAATGCCATTTGTTGTCTAGAAGGAGAGTATTCTAGGCAAAGAGAGTATCTGATAAAAACTGCAAGGCAGCTATGACTGAAGCAAGATTTGTGTGGGAGAAAGTATTAGGGAGTTGGACTGAGAGGCTGCCAGAAATCAGCACACATTCCTTGTGGTGTGGGGCAAGGATTTTGGTTTTATTCTTGATATATTTGAAAGCTGTTGGGGATTGAGAATGATAGGATCTGATAAAGAGCTTACTGTTTTGTTGAGTGGGAAATTGAGTTTCAATTGCAGAAATCCAAGAAAGAGAGTCCAGTGACATAATTTACAGTAGCAGTGACAAAGAAGTTAGAAAATGGTTAGAAATAATGTTTTCCATTTTCCTGTGTATCCAGTCTTCAGATGTCTCCTTGGGTATCAGTTTTTCAAATACTTTTCCTGACACCTCTTAAACTGAGATAAATGTCTGCTTTCTGTCTTTAGCATATTCTCTTTTGAAACATTTATAAATGCTATTATTTATTTATTTGTTTGTTTATTTAGTGGAACTGGGGATTGATCTCAGGCCCTTATGCTTGCCAGGCAAGTGCTTACTCTACTGAGCTATCTCCCTAGCCCCTATAAATGCTGTTTTAAATCTCCATTTGATCACTATATTACAGATAGTGCCTTGTTCAATAAATATTTGTTGATCAAATTAAAGTCATTTGTTAGAAATCTTACCCTCATGTTCAGCCTCCATTAGGTTAGGAACATTTTTTAAAACAAATTCTAAAACTTATGGTTTTGTTTTTGTTTTTTGTAATTTTGTTGTTCAATATGTTTTAAGTTTTTTAAAGATGGCAGGTGATACATGTTGATCATATCATCCCTGAACTGCTGGCAGCACAGTGATGCTCAGTAAATATCTGGGTTATTTTTTGCAGGGAATGAATGAAGAACTGTATTTGAAGTCACCACTGCCTTTTCAACAGCACTATGCATTTTTATTGTTATTATTTTTCTTTTTTGCTTTAGTGAAACTGATGAAAGTTGTAAGAAGCACCTTGGAAGAGTGTTATCTATTTGGGAAGAAAGATCAGTTTATGAAAATGATGTATTAGACCAACTTAAGCAAGCTCTGTGTAAGTATATAACCTCCTCTCTTTTACTGTGCTCTCTTCATTAAAATGTTTTCTTTAAGACTTAAGTATTCTTTCAATTCAGATGGTGATAAAAAGGCTAGGAAGCGAACTTATGAACAAATAAAGGCAGATGAAAACGACAATTGTTCTCTGGGATCTCCAAGTGAACCACCACAGGTAAAAGATTTTCTCTAATGAGTTGTTTTACCTTGTGTGACCCCTGACCTTTATTAATTTTGCTGTTTCTGGGTACAAGAAAGAAGCTGCAGGAGTATGTCCTATTTTCTGGTTAACAGATTAATCCTGTTGATATGCTATGTTGTATATTGCATGTTTTGCATTGAAGTATTTTTGCCTAGAAAGGATTTCTGATTGTATGTTAATCACCATTTATTTATTTTAACAGTATTGTAAGTGCACTAAAATATTCTTAGTTATCATTAGTACTGTTAAGGATTTTTGTTTGCAAATATGTAAAAAACTGAATATTAGAGTGACAGGTAAATATCCATGCAGTTTATATTCATGCAGTTCTAACACTGTGTAGTTCTGTGCAAGAATGAGATGAATTAGAATCATTGTCTTAATACTATAAATCCTCTAGGTTGGTATAATAATGTTCCTTAAGCAGTAAATGAAGACATTTTGAACTGTAAGTGGGCATTGAGTCTTTAAGTTTCCTTCTTTTATGTTTGAAACATATAGGAGGGACAGGATAAAATTTCAGAGGAGAAAATGAAGACATAGCCATTCTCTTAAAACAAGGTAAATATCTTCAAGGGCCAGAATAGTACAGAAGCATAACACATTATGTTGGCCAGAGCCTGCTTCCTGTTGAGTTCTGGTCTAGAAGCAGATGTGGACTGCTAAAAATTAATATCCTATGCTGGGTGTGGTGGTGCGTGCCTGTAATCCCAGCACTTGGGAGGCTGAAGCATGAGGATTACCCTGAGGTTGAAGCCAGCCTGGGCTACATAATGAGTTTAAAGCCCAATGAACTACATAGTGAAACTCTCTCTCAAAAAAACAAAAAATTAATATCCTATACTTAAAAAGATAACACAGTGCTCCCTGAGAATTAGAGAATTGGACCCAAAGTTGCATGTGATAGGAACCTGGAAGGGTTTTTTTTTTTCCCCCCAGTGAAAGGATCTTGAAAGAATGGTATTCATTGATTGTCTAGATTTGTAGGTTTATATTATGCTTAGAAGTAGGAAGGCAAAAGAAGTAGACCAAAGCTGTTGCCCAGGACTTGAGCCAAGCTAGTTAGCCCAGTGACAGAGCTGCAGAATGCTGAAGCCTACTGGTTACCTAGGACTAGCATAAGTAGGAGAGTAATAAGAACATGACTTTTGGGATAACATTAACATTTATGTCTTTCCTTATTTAATAACTCATGACAGAAAATCATGTTGTGAACAATTGTGTCATCAGAGATCTAGATATGGTATCATCTCCCATTTGCCCTGGTGAATAACCACAGGTGGACTTATTTCTTAGTAACCATCTGACTCTTCTAGTACTTCTATAAAATGATACTGCTTTTGTTTTTGATGCAGGGTCTCCTTTTGTAATGAAGGCAGGCCTCTAACTTGGGAAAGTCCTGTCTCAGCTTCCCAAGTGCTAGAATTATAGGCATATGCTATCATATCCGGCACTGTTGTTCTATTTATTTTTAAAATTTTTCTGTGGGGGAATGGAAATTCAACTCAGGGCCTCATGCTTGCCAGGCAGGTGCCATACCATCGAGCTATATCCCCAGCCCTGTTCTTTGTTTTATAATGATCATTTCAGATCAGTTGTGCTGCTTAATTCTCAGTGGTTCAGTTTTGTGATCATTATACCACCTTTAAATAGCGAAAATTTATTTTTGCAGGATATAGTTGAATGCTGCTGTAGTAGAAAGTCCTAGACTAGTGTTTCGAGTATCTTTGGTTTCTTATATAATCCTTGATCTGGCGGTGAAAATTTACAATTAACTCATTTGAGAAGGAATGTGAAGTTTGTATGTGGTGGTCAACAAATGGTGATTGCTTAAATTTTTTTACATTAAAAGACACATTGCTTTTAATCCCCTTCAAAACACTCCCATCTCCTTCAAACGTACCACTTTCTGAACAGTTCATTCTGGAAGTCCTCTTTTGTCTTTGCTGTTGTGGCTGCCTCAGTGTCCTGAATACAACAGTTATCTGTCATGGTCATTTGACTTTTGGGAAGAGCCGGATGTTACATAGTTCCAGGTCTGGTGAATAAGATAGATAAAGACACACACCATTATGTTTTTGACAGAAATTGCTGTAAACAGTGTTGGGTGATCAACAAATATGATGAATATGGAAAAATGTTTTAAATTTATTATAATGAAAAAGTTAATTCCTCTCAAAACACAGCCCCTCCTTTTACACAAACTTATCTCATTGTTCTTGATTGTGTGTCTTTCACTGTGTTTTTTAACAAAAAAAAAATTAGGTGTAGTGTGGTGGCGCATGCCTAAATTCCCAGCACTTGAGAGGCTGAGATGAAATTGCTCTAAGTTCTAGGCTAACCTGGACCACAGGGCAATACTCTGTCTCCTCCCCCAGAAAAGAAAAATTTACCATATTTTTTTTTTACCGCATCTTATAGTTTCAGCATAAAGGCATTGTCAAGATCATAAAACCAGGCTAGACATGGTAGTGCACACCTGCAGTCCCAGCACTGGGGAGGCCGAGGCAGGAAGATCATTGTGAGTTCAAAGCCAGCCTGGACTAGGTAGTGAATTCCAGGCCATCCTGAACTATAAAATGAGACCCTAAAGAAATCTGTAATCTTTCAAATATTTTTATGATTAATTAGTTGAGTTATGAAAAAGTAGCTTCTTGGTAAGTCATTGCTCTAAAGCACTCTTTCATTATAGAGAGAATATATCCTAGAACAAATGTATGCATACATTTCTTTCTTTCTTTTTTTGTGTGGTACCAGGGATTACACTCAGGACCTTACAGCTGCCAGGCGAGCATTTATTCTATTGAGCTATCTTGTCAGCCCTATGTATATATATTTTAGAGATAAAAGTCTCAGAATGTTGTGCAAGCTCACGTTGTATTCCAGGGTGTAAGTGATCCCCTTGCCTTATCCCTGAGTATCTGGGACTATATACACATACTGCTCGTCTTACCTGGATATAGGTGGATCCTACATCGTGAGTTGATATATATACTCAGTAATATTTTATATTAATAAAGTATGTATCTAACTTCCTAGTGTCCCTGAATCTAGTCTTTTTTTTTTTTTTGATGTGGAGGGGACTGGGGTTCGAACTCACGAACTTGAACTTGCCAGGCAGGCATTTGTGCCATGGAGCTATCTCCCTGGCCACCTTGAATCTAGTCTTAGAAAAACAAAAACAGAAAAAAGGAAGAAGATGGAGGCTAGAAAAAAAAGCACTGTAAAAACAAAAATTTTATATTATAACTTGTGAAATTGCCAGTAAGGAATTTCGTGTTTTCTCCAAATTATCACTAGTGCAAAAATAGTAAAATGTTATTTTTTCCTCCCAATTATAGTTGTATGGAAACAGTGCAACTGAAATATTCTAGTGATAATTAGTGTACTGTCTAAGCAGTGTATAAACATTCACTAGATATACAACTTAATGATCTTATTAACAAACTATAAGGTAGGTGAAGATATGTTTTATTTGAACATATTTCCAAGCTACGTTTCTCTTATGCATTAGAATCTGAGAGACTCTTGTATGTTTTAGAAGGTGATTTGTGTCTCCCCAAAATTCAGTTTAATAAAATATAGATGTTTGCAATGTTATTACAATATGCAATTGGCAATACGACGTATTATACATAAAACTTGTATTCTCTAGGTTGAAGTTGTAGCCTACCTTCCCTTTTACCATTGGTATATCTGCCATATAAGTCAGTCACTTATCTCACTTTAATAACTTGGTAAGTATGTTTATACTGTTTCTGCCACCTCGAGTGTGACCTCCAGGTCTAAGGGAGCCTTGTCTCATTTACATTTTCAATAGCTAACATAGTGTAGCTTCTTAATGTGTAAAATAAGTGAATTGTCTTCAGCAGTTTATATTGGAAACTTTGAGATAATAAGTAACTCAAAAGGATTATAAATATGAAAAAAATTCAAGTCATATTTGTTTAAACTTTATTTTGGTGCTAAAGTTGTATAACTTTTTAGACTCTAGATCTCGTTAGAGCATTGCAAGACTTAGAAAATGCAGCTTCAGGTGATGCAGCAGTTCATCAGAGAATAGCTTCTTTGCCTGTTGAAGTCCAAGAAGTATCCTTATTAGATAAAATAACAGGTGAGTCAAGAAAATAAGATCCATAACTCTTGGATCCCGGGTGGGATATGGACAGAGATATCACTGTTTATGTTTCATATTAATTTTGTTATCCTGTGTTTTTCTTAGATAAAGAGTCTGGAGAAAGGCTTTCTAAAATGGTAGAGGATGCTTGTATGTTGCTGGCAGATTATAATGGCAGACTGGCAGCAGAAATAGATGATAGGAAGCAACTCACTCGAATGTTAGCAGATTTTCTTCGCTGTCAAAAGGAAGCCCTTGCAGAGAAAGAGCATAAACTGGAAGTGCGTAACCTTTTCTTTCTCTAGTGCTTATTTATTTTTTGGTAGGAATTTAACATATGTGACTATAACTAACTACACATCACACATTTTTTGGGATCATAGACCTTTTTTAGGCTGTGACTCGCATTAGGTAAATTTTAGGTAAACTTGCATTAATGAGTTTTCCTGTAGTTGAACCAAATCAACCTGCTTAAGTAAACTTTGGAATAAGCAGAATTGCTTATGTTTGAAAGCATTCATGTATTTGAAAAGCATTCATGAAAAGCATCCATGCAGTGGTAGTATTTTATCAGTTTAAATGTTTATCTTCTAACAAAAAAAAAAAAAAAAAGGATATAGCAACTGGTATTAAATTTGGTGTTCACGGCAATAAATTCTGATGAGATTTATTTCGTTCCTTTCCTGAGTATATGTCATTTTTAGCTATATAATTTAAACCTTCAGATTATTTCCTTGTAAGTTAGGGATGATGATACATGCCTGTAGTCTCAGCTGTTACAGAGCCTGAGGCAGAAGAATTGCTTGAACCCATGAGGTAAGAGGTCAGCCTGGGAAATTACCAAGCCCCTATCTCAAAAAACCCCAGGTTACTCCTATGTTCCACCCCCTTTTCTGAAACTTAACATGTCACACCCATGTATGCCTCCAAGCTCATATACACTGGAAGATAGAAAGCAGTAATTGATATTATTGTTAAGTCTAGGGTTCAGAAGATAATAAGGAGCCGTACCATATTTTCTTTCAGAATAATAGTCATTATAAATGGTTAGATGAGCTAGATTTGGTTTTAAAAGAATCCTTCAATTTTCTAGTTCTGTTTATATTGTTTATTGTTGCACCAATTTCTTATTTTAATAGGAAGACAATTTTTAACATGCTTGAGTCCCTTTAACAATAGCTCACTGTGAATTTGTAGATATATTGTGGTACTGTGTCTGTTAAGGTACTTTCATTTATTGTTACTTATTTCTTGGCTAAACAATCATTATGCTCCAAATGGTGCTTCGCTCGGCTTCTTATTACTACTACCTGGGTGAGAGCTACATGATTGTTCCCACTCCAGTTTTTTAGCTCTTAATTTAGCACTGTCCTTTTTCAATTTGCTCCTTACTTACGTAGATTTATGCAGTTAATGGCACTGTGCTCTGTCCTTGAAAAAGTTGCCCAGTTCTCGTGGAAGAAAAGGTAGACTTTTCTAAAAAGACACATTTGATAGTTAACTTACCAGTTTTTGGTCCTTTGGTGAAAATTCAGTCTTAAGTATGTTTCACTGTCTGCAGAATTAAGGGTAAGTCATGTTAATACAGTTTTGTCTTTAGTCTTTTGCTATGGTTTAACTTCTATCGAGCTTCTGTTGCAGATGTTGGACATGGGCGAGTCTTCTAATGATGTCATCACCGTTAGCATATTTTTTCCTGTTAAAAATAAATATCAAACTCAAAAGCCTGTATTGTCTCATGTTTTTGAAAATTGAAGATTGAAACTTAATCTACTTTATCCTGCTTTCTCACTTTTAATTCTGATCATTTAGCACTGCTTTCAAAAACAATTTACATTTGAAATGTAAGTGTCCAAAATAGATCAGATACTACCCAGCCTGCTGTAACTTTCCCTTTCTCCAGTGCGGTCTAGCCAGATTTCATAGTTAATATTCATGGATGCTGGGCTTATGATAGCAGTAACATTTAGCAGTGTGTCAGTTGTGCCAGTCTAGGCTCTTCACATAATCAGCTCATTTAATTTTATAATAAGATGTGTTGCACATTTTTTAGACATGGAACTGAGGCATAAGGAGATAACCTAGGTTGCCCAGGTTCACCGTGATCCAGGGGATTGTTTAGAACCCAGGGAGTTTATCCTCCAGAGTCAGTGCACGTAGTTAAAAAAGACGTTTATTTCCTGTTTTTGCCTAAAGAAATGTAAGACTATAGCACAAAATGAAGCCCTGTTTCTTCAGTTCTTTCTGGTCCTCCACAGAAGTAATCACTCTCTTAAAATAGTGTTCTAGAGACTTTTGTTCAGCAAAATTTTATCATATACAGGTATGATTGAAAAATAAGATGAATGTTTTAAATTTAAAGAAACTACCACAGCAGGAGACACATTGTCATTAATCCTCTTCAGAATACACCCCTTGCTCAAACACACATGGCCCATTTTTCTTGCTACTTTCTGAAGCAGTTCTGAACATCCTCTTTTATGAGTGTCTGTGAAGATATGGTTAAAAAATGTGGAAAATACAGTTGGCAAATGCCATCCAATAAAAATCAGGCTTGTAAGAACATCCATCGTGTCTCCATCTGCCTCACTGTATCTGGTGCTTCCCCAGAGTCTAAATGACAATGTAAATTGTAAATATCTTGAATCGATGTACAGGCAGCCTCGCTAGTGCAATTAAAAAGTCACTCAGACTTCCATTGCTGCTTCAGATAGTGGCAAGAATGATGTGATAAATATGTTTGAAGCAAGGGAAAGTGTTCAGAGGGGAACTAAGGGCAATATCTTACTGTAGTAAGATATTTATATAAAAATATTTTTATAAAAAAATTAAGCATTCTCTCTGTTCTTAAATCATCTCAACCTTTTTTTTTAAATTTATGTATTTGGTACAGTGTCTTGCTATGCAGCTCAGACTCGTAGTGATGTTACTGCTTCAGTCTCCTTGTACTGGGATTACCAGCATGCACCATCATGCCAGTCTTGGGCAAGCACAGCATGTGGTACTGGGGATCAAATCCTGGTCCTTGTGCTTGTCAAGCAGGCAGTTAGATCACTGAGCTATCTCCTTGGCCCTTAATTTTTTTTATATAAACATATTCAGCATAACTTGTAAATTATTTGGAGCAAAGTAATTGTTTTATCAAAACATAATAAAGGTAATTTGAGATATTCAGACACAACTTTGTAGAAGTTGAGGCTGAAATGTGAAGATTGCTATTTTCCATTCACTTGTTCTCACACATCTTTGACCATTATCAGTGGGTATTGGTGGACCGCTAATTACTTTTTCAAAATAGGACATGTATTTAAAGTATCAGTTTAGGAATTGACTAGTTCTTTTTTGGTTGAATTGTTTTTTTTAGAGGAGGTTTTGTTTTGATTTTTGATGTCAAGGACCAAACCCAGGGCTTTCAAGTTTACCAGGCAAGCATTCTATAACTGAGCCAAATCCCCAGCTCTAGGAATTGACTAATTCTTGAAGCCACTATTAAAGCATTTTTAACATAATGAGAATGTGAAGTTTCAAAAATTATTTTGGAAATCAGTTATTTTTTTACACATTCTTTTTTTTTTTTTTCTTCATTTATGTATTTGGTACAGGGTCTCCCTTTGCAACTCAGACTCATAGTGATCCTCCTGTTTGTAGCCACTCTGCACCAGTATCACAGGTGTGGACCACCACATTTGAGCTTAGGCTCAGCGCACCCTCAGGATCGGCTCAGCACGGGCAGGATGGGGAATCAAATACTGGTTCATGTGCTTGTCAAAAGCAGGCGCTTAGTCTATTGAGCTATCTCACCAGCCTAGAAATTGTTATTTTTGCTTAACTGATCAGTAAGAAAATAACTTAAAATTCACTTTATTTGCATTTGTAAAAAATATTTTAAGGATTGCTAGGAGTATTACATTTCACTATTTAGAAAGCTGAAAGTGTGGCGAACTGTTGCGGATTTAACTTTGGTATTGGGGATGGAACCTAAGGCCTCATACTTCACATCTTTTATTTTTATTTTTTAATGTATTTGGTACAATGTCTCATTATGCAGCTTGGACTCTTAGTGATCCTCCCGTTTTTCTTAGGATACATTCATGAATACAAGAAAGTGACATTGTACTTTTAATATTTTTGGCTTGGGGAAGGAGCAGGACCTTGCTACATAGCTCATCCAGGTCTTAAACTCATTATAAAGCCCAGGCTAGCCTCAAACTGTTTCGT
>PVKN010039056.1:0-10947 GCA_004027915.1 Capromys pilorides | reverse complement strand
AATTTTCACCACCACTATGATCACCCATAAAGCATCAATCTCACTGTTTTGACTGTTTATGATACTGTGGATCAAACGTATAGCCTTAGATATAGCTTTACACTGAGCTCCCCCATTCCTCTCCCTCTAATCCCATATTAGATGAGAGATTCTATACTTAAGACTCAAACTAAGAGCCAATGAAATAGCTCAGCAGATTAAAGCACTTGCAAGCAGCTTCAGGGGCCAAGGGTTTGATCCCCTGGCATGCCTGCTGGCCAGGCCCTGCGGGGCAAACTGAGACAGCAATTGACACTGGTTGTGGGGGTGCATGCCTGTAATCCCAGCTCTTGGGAGACTAAACAGATGGATCACTATGAGTCCGATCTAGTAGTGAGACCCTGTACACCCTGTAGACCCTTTCCTAAAATACAAAAAAAAAAAAAAAAAGACTTGACTCAAACTAATGACCTAGCTAGACTATACTTTTCTAAGCTCCTAGAGAAAGAAGGAACAGTGATGTGTAGTGAAATGTTAGTTGCTTGGATTATTCCATTCTTCAGTATGCCAAAGGGAGCACTGAACTTGACTAGCTATTGAGTTAAGCCCCAAGTCCTTCGAATACAAATTTTTATAGCTGTACAATTACAATTCATAATAGACAAATCTTGTCCATCAACAGATGAGCGGATGAAGAAAATGTGGTATTTATGTACACTGTCCTACTACTCTGCCGTAAGAAAGGATAGTGTCAAGTCATTTGTAGGGCAGTGGGTGCACCTTGAGGCCATAATGTTAGCGAAATAAATCAGATAGAAAGGCTTAAACATCACATGGTTTGTTTTCTATGAGAAACCCAATAGATATAAATACCAAAATAAGAAACAAACAATAGAAAAAAGAGAGGAGAATGCTATTGCAATCTAGCATGACCAGTGTATATAAAAATGTATTTTAACAGCAACCCACTTGGGTCCCCCTTCTGTCTTCTCAGAGAAGAGCATACTTTCCCCTAATAAATATATTCTGCTCTTCAAAAATGTGTCTTGATTTAATATAATTGTTTTATGTGAGTCATATGTTTTAACATGTTAATCTGGTTGGAAATTTGTGCGTGGGACAATTAACTTGATAAAGACTTCCAGGGCTGTCCAGATAGCTCAGTGGACTAAAGAGCATGTTTAAGTAGGTCTCAGCATCTGGGGCCTGACCTCCAGCATGCTGTGCTACCCCACCCTAGGGCACTCTGAGACAGCCATTGAGATTTGGTGTGGTCACCTACAGTATTTGAATGGCAATGGAGCATCCATCTCTGACAAAACAAAACAAAAAAAGGGGATATAAATGAAGGACCATTTTGTGGTGAAAGTATATGTCTATATATACAAAGTAGGATAGATATACAGCTACTTTCTCTTAGTTTTGTGAGACGAAAGATTTGTGCTAATAGTGTTTAGATAAGATATCATGTCTGCATCTTGAACTCTGAATAACTACTATGAAGACAATAATAAGCAATGTAAGGGCCAGCCAAATAGCTCAGTGGATTAAAGTGCCTGCAAGCAGGCACAGGGGACCCAGGGTTTGATCCCCAGGCCAGCCATGCTGGCCCCACCCCCAGGGGGCATGCTGAGATGTGATTGAGACTGGGCATGGTGGCATGTGCCTGCAATCCCAGCTCTTGGGAGGCTGTAAACAGGTGAATCACTAAGATTCTGATCTAGTAGTGAGACCCTGAGAATCCTGTAGACTCTTGCGTAAAAAAATCCCCAAACCCCAACATGCAATGTATTAATTATTGTAACTGTCCTACTAATGTGTTTCAAAACTGTCTCACTGCTATTTCTTTCTCATTAAACTTAATTTTAAAAAGAGAGAGATTGGGCTTGGTAGCATGCACCTGTAATCCCAGTGCTTGGGAGGTTGAAAATAGGAGAATCACTATGACTCCAATCTATGCAGTGAGGCCCTATAGACCCTGTACTAAATGCATTTTAAAAACACCTTTTAAAATAAATAAACAAAATGCTTATAGAATAAAAGCATTTTTAAAGAGAGTGAAGAAAAGGGGAGAAATAAAGAATTAAGATGTGCTAGGTACATGTTCCAATTCCTCACAATGAATGTAATCATTATGTACTCTAAATATGAACTATTAAAAACTTTTTTAAAAAGATTCTGTCATTTTGGGCATCAGGGATTTTTATTATGGAGTGTTACAAGATGCATTTATTTATTTATTCATTTATTTTTAACCAGAAATCAAACTCAGGATCCAGCTTGCCAGGCAGGCACTTGTGCTGCTGAGCTAGATCTCTGGCCCTCAAGGAGTTTTTTTTCATCATAGTTATTTTATGTCCTAGACATCTCACATATATGTAGGTTGTTAGCTTTCCTCAAATTCCAGGACTTTGGTTATGATTTCTATAAACATGGTTTTTGTTCAATCCATGTTGTATTCTAATTTCTAACTGCAAATAGCCTCAGTTTTGTCCTCGTGTTATCTAGCACCTGTTCAATGAATTTTTAATGTTCTCTTACCATTTTTAAGGCTACCCTGACTACCTTATGAATTTCCATTCTGTTCTCCATTTCTGAAACCCTGTGTTCACACACATCATTTCTACTGCCTAAAAATTGCAAAGATTGCTTTATCTCTAGAATTTTGATTTGGTACCTGTTGGTGGCATATGTACCTGGTAAAATTGTCATTTTATATTTTGAACCATTTTGGTCAGCTCTTCTGATTTTTTGTTGCTTCTATATCCACAATGATCCGTTTGTGAGTTCCACTAACTTTTCACGTATATGTTCTTTGAACTTACACAGATTTATATTTTCTCTTTCATCATTTCTCACACCTCACCTATCTAGTATTTCCTTTCTTGTGTACTGATGTCCTGCAGATCTGCAGCTGGATACACTTTGTGAGTACAATATCTAGTGAAATAGATCAGCCAGGCAAGCTCATCTATCTCATGGTTTCTCTTACATAAGAAAAGACATTTAAAGAGAGAAATTTTTTAAAAAGACAATATTATTTAAAATGCAACTAGAAATAAAAGATGGGCAGCTATGGGAATGATAAAAGAGAATTGAAAAAAATTGGAGATAGTCCTTTTGCAAATGGGAAGGAGATTAAAAAGATGCAAGAAGCAGGATGACGAGAGAAGGGATGGGGGAAAAACCAGAATTGAGATGTGTTATGTACCTGTATCAACTCCCCATAGTGAAGGTAATAATTACACACTAGAAACAAATTATAATAAAATTAAAAAGATTTATAGCGGGCTTATTTCTTTTGGTTCATACTTTCTACCAGGTCTCAAAAATACTGCCTACTGTTACCTGAAAAAAAGCTTCAATCCACACAGCTGAGAACATGTTGGTGGCCATCTGACAAGGAGAACTGTGCCATCAGGCAGAAGGACTTTATACCCTTTGATTTTGAGAGTGAGGTGAAAGAGAAAGAAAAAGAAGTTATGCATCTGAGTATAAGGGATTGAAGCAGTGGAGAAAAAAAATAAAAATGAATTCTCTTTGGCTGGACTTACTTAAGTCACAGTTTCATTGCCTCGTTCCATCCCTGTCTGCTGTTTCTCTGGCCAGACATGAGCCTTTATCTTTTGCTTTAACAGACTGTGACCTCACATATTGCAGCCCTCTGTGAGTTTCATGAACTCTTTTAAATAATTACTGAACGGAGTGGTGATTTTGGATCACTAACACTGAACACGAGTAGGAAGTCCTAATGGTCTACTGTATGACATGTCCCTTAACTTTTCAGTTGCCTAAAACTCCTCAAAGGGAAATAGAATTAGACACAGTTCAAATATACAAGAGCCAAATGACTGAGATTTAAATGTAAAATTTTATATTTACTAAATAACTATATGACCATTATACACTATGTTTTCAATAGAAAAGTGCATAGTAGGTCAGCCTGCTGAGCATTCTGTGCAGTTGCATGGAAAAGGTACATTTAGGTGCGTAGAAACAATGGAATATGTCAGGTGAACACTCTGATGCTTTTGTTTCATTTGTATGGAACAATAAAAATCTCTTTAATAAATAATAAAAATGTTAATAAAAATCTCTTTATCATCTATAGCATTCTTCAAAGGCTTGCTATCACTGTTAGGGTCAATGCCTGCAAAGTGCTCCCAGAATATTTACAGATCAGCATTTCTAAACTAATTTGCATTTAATTGTACAGATGAGTCCAGTGATTTCTGAAAAAATTTACAACACCATGCTGTTCTACTATTTTTGAGTCATCACTGTTCTGCTGGGGAACCTTATGCTTGCTTACCTCATGAACTTGGCTGTTCTTGTCAGAAGAGGAGCTCAGGATCTTGTTTTCTCTGAGAATAGCCATAGTTCCTTTTGGAGGAGCTCTGGTCCTCATCTTGAGTATCACTTCCTGGCTTAGGGGAAGATGGTGCACTGCTTAGTCTCCTGGAGAAGCTTGTCATGTGGGCTTGCCTGCTGGGAACTAAACTTTCCTCATGATAGGAAGAGCTTGGGATCTCAATGTTGCCAGGGATGGATGTGGTACCTTCTGGGGGAGTTCTTGTGCTTACTTTGAACCCTACTTCCTGGCTCCAGTTCAGATGCCACAGCCTCATAGCAGAGATCCTTCATCCTGCTGGCACAGACTTTATAACTTCCACCACTGACCTTTGGGCCTTCCTAGCTCTGCTCAGTGAAGTGGGCCTGCATAAAACATTGTTGTGGGTTCTAGGCCTCCAGTCCGACTTGTGGGGAGCATTATTATGGGCTGTAGGTCTTCAGCTGAACTCATGTAGTACATTATTTTGGGATCTAAGCCCTCAGCCCCCAGCTGGATTCTTTGATTGTTAGCATGTAGACAGATTTCCTGCACTATTGGTACATGATTCTTTGGATAATTCATTATAAAATAATCTTATAAAATATGTCCTGCATTGCTTTTTTTTCTCTTGTATAATCCCGAACTATGACACTGAATATAACAAATATGTGTAAGAAAGTCTCATGTAGAAGTGATCCTATAGCTGCCCAAAGGAGAAAAAGAATAATAGTCCACCACTTTAATTTTGTGTTTAAATGATGTAGGCTGGTCATGAAGAGTACTTTTCTTTTAGAACTCCACATTCAACTGCAGAATTTTTTTTTAATTTATCTGGTACAAGGTCTCACTGCCCAGTTTGTATTTCTAGTGATCCTCCTGTTTTCAGGCCCCGCAGTGCTGGGATTACAGGTGTGTGCCATCATGCCTGGACTTGTTTATCAGCTCAGCATGCCCCAAGGGTGGGGCTGGCATGGTATGTGGGACCAGGGATCAAATCCTTGTCCCTGTGCTTACCAAAGCAGGCACTTAGTCCACTCGGCTATCTCTCCAGCCCTCAACTGCAGGGACTAACAAATCTAATACGTTATAATCCTGCTGGTTCAATGCTTACAGTATTGTTTCCCACATCCTGCGGAACAGCTGGATCCAACTCCCTGACAATGTGAAGCATGGAAAGATAGCTTCTTCATAATTTTTGTTTAAGAAGGGACAAAAATCATGCTGTCCATCATGGGCTTCTTCTTCCAAGGTCTGAATTCAAGATACAGAACTACATCAGCCCCTTTGTTCTCTCCCAGTTAGCTCTATCACACTGAGGTCTTAATGACTGTGACTCATAATACTGCATGTCCTTTTATTTTTTCATGTACCCTTTTAAAGGTGTTTTACCACATGGCAGAAGCTCTTCCACAGGCGATGATTCCAAACTGACAATAGGAGGGTTATTCACACAGCTAATGAAACTTTAAGTATATCATTTTCCCTTGTAGTTCTTGCTGCAGTGTTTCGTTTGTTGACTGAAGTTTGCTTCTCTCACCATCTCAAGAGCTTCCTGAGCTGGCTGTGCATGCTTATGATTCTTGTTTATTTTTTATTTTTATCTTCTTCACATTTCACTGAAAACATTTTATTAGCCTTCTGAATAGAAATGGGAATTTATTTGCCAGGAAGGATGATCCCATCATATTTCTGCTGGAACCAGTGCATGGCCTCCTCTTTGCTGATTCTGTGTTTGGCCCCAATGCAGCTTGTCCTGCACTTCTTGTCTGCAATTCTGAAACCTGGCCCACCTAGCATCACATAGAAGTGCAGGCCATAGATACCAATGCTTGGGTCATATATGATGCCCACATCAATGTGTTCCCGAATTCCAAAACCAAAGTTTCCAGTATTGGAGAAGTTATTTTTCCTTAATTCATACCCTCGCACCTTTAGGCCTTTCTCCAGGATTTCTTATGCCTTCACCCCTCAGACTGTGCAGTGGACGGTGGTTTTCTCCTTTCTCCTGATGCCAAAGGACCTGACAGTGTATCTAACTCTAGAAAACACAGGAGTCTGGCCTGTGAGCTGCTCCGATATCTTGGCTGCCAGCGTCTATCTGTCTCCACTCTCTCCAACGCAAATGTTAAGGCACAGTTTGTGAATTTGAAGTTCCTGCATGTAGTTCTCCTTCTCACCTTGATCTTGTACCATGGTGGAGAACCAGAAGAGAGTGCGGGACTATGATTCCTGTTTAAGTTGATCTCAATCTCTGGAAAGCCTTTCAAATTTTTCATCTGTTAACTTCAGCTCCTGATATTAGATATTTTCACACAACTTAAGTATTTTGAGGACGAATACACATGCCATGTAGAAAGATCAGAAACACTCAACGCATCACCTTGGATAAGTGACCAGTAGATGACCCTTGGTGAGGCAGCCTGCTCTTGAGTTCCTGAATCAGAAGCATTAGAAAGGTCCAAAGAAGTAGGTGAAATAAGCCTTCCTTCATCAAATCCTTATAAGGGGTCACTAGCCATTAATAAAAGCCTCATCATAAAGTAACATGAAGAATCCACTGTAGCTGCCTCTCGTGGCTTCGTTCCATGGAGAAACAGAAGATCAGAGACTAAGAGAGGCAGAGTGCAGGAGCTGCTGAAGTGAGGCCAGTTTGCCTTTGGCTTTGAGCAAAAGAACAACAGTTACTAGAAACTGGCAGAGTGATTTCCATGGATTTTTTTTTTTTTTGTGGGACCAAGGTTCTAACTAACAACCTTGCACTTGCCAGGCAGGCACTTGTGCCATGGAGCTATCTCCCCAGCCCCTTCCAGGGATTTTGAAATAGGAATGATCAGTGTCTTCAGACCATAAATAGAATTTGGACATCTTGTCTTCTATACCCTGGTCACTTTCATGCAATGAACCCAGCCTGAGGCACATAAACTTGATTCTTAAGCACTGAGTATTTCTCGGGCATTGTTAAAAGTATTTCCAAGATGGTGGCCACTTTTATGTTGAAGCATTTCCTGGAGTATTCTAAGCACAATTTCCCTTCTATCTCATGGAATTAGCAAGGTATGTCACCACCTTCCTTTTGAGTAAGCCCAGTGATCTTAAGAAGCCCCAGAAATTCTTGCTGGATACTACTTAAAACACTTGAATATGTCAGGTTTCAAGTGTGCTTTCTTAGGCCCTGTGTGTACCATTATGTGTCATTTTCCCATGTAAGTGGATGTGAAATGCAGGAGAATAAATATCATAAAGGTAAGCAAAGACCTAGGTTACTGGCCTATTGAATATTATGATTCATTCAAAACTCACAGTCTGTATCATTGGTATTATTGGATGATTCCTGTTTGTACCCAAGATGCGGGCCTGTAGCTCTGTATGTCCTACTATATACAGACAACAGTATAGACAAACACATTCTATGACAACCTTTCCTTTAGATCACTGTATTTTGTTTTGTTTTAGGCACTTTTTAAAGAAACAGAAGTCATAAGTGCGTAGTGCTGGAATTTTACAAATGAAACATCTTTGTATGCAACACATAGACTGAGAAACAGAATACTGTCTGCTTCTCAGAAGATCCTTTCTCAAACAAGAAAAAAGTCAAGGGATAGAGGAAAGGATCAAGGAGAGGAGGATAGGGGATGAAAGGAAGCAATTTGGATGTGGTATGTGCATGTACTAACTCCATGCAGGTAATGTAAACGTTATATACTGCAAACATGTACAAAAACCAAAACAACAACAAAGCAAAGGGATCAAGAAATGAGTGGATGAGGGAGGGAGGTAAGCAAACGAGGTGAAAACATTCAGATGCATTATGACTTGTATCAACTTCCCAAAAGAAATCTTTCTATCCATCTGTCTGTCCATCCGTCCATCCACCCACCTGCCGCCCGCCCGCCCATCTATCTCATCTATCTATCTATCTATCTATCTATCTATCTATCTATCTATCTATCTATCTATCTATACTAATAAAATAAAGTTTTTTAAAAAGAAGACCCTTTTATTTCTTCTAAGTCATTTTCTCCATGAACAGAATTCTTCTGGGTTATTTGTGTGATTGGATTTGTTAGAAAACAGGTTTGCATCTATTCTAACATTTAAGTAGCAAAATCATTTTTATATGCTTTGTACTTTATATGCATGAATCATATAGCAGAAACTTTTATATTTGGCTTTTTCAGCCAATGTGATTTTTGTGAATCTATCATTGGCATTCTTAGCATTGCTATATAGGATTTCATTGTGTGACTCTGAAACAATTCAGTTATTTTTCTGTGAGTGGGCTCTTCAGTGTGAAGTTCTTAGTACTAATTTGATATGTACATTCTGAAATTTGTAATGGTGCTTTAAATAGAAAAGTATTTTAAAGTATATGTGTAAGTGTGGGGTTGTTATGTAGGGTTATATCTAAATCTCTTAAGTAGATAACACAATTTTTCCAATTTTTTATCTTGTTGTGGCAGGTTTTCACCTGTGCAGTTCAGGCTGGACTTGAGCTCACTTTGTAGCCCAAATTGGTCTTGAACTCACAGTAATTCTTCTGCCTCTGCTCTGAGTGCTGGGATTATATGCATGCAGCACCATGCCTGGCTTCCAAAATACTTTTTAAACAAATAATTTCCATTATTTTGGTATGAGAATTTTGGTTTATTCGTATCTTTTGCAAAACTTGCTGTTTCCTATTATTTCTATTTTAGATTTCTGATTTGTTAGTATGCGATGATATAAGGTAGCAATTTTAAAAAGGCATTGAAAATTTTATACAACATATTATTTATTGAATAATATCATCATGATTCTTCTGGAATGTTGTGCCTAGTTTTATTCTATTATCTGTTCTATACTAATTCATCCACAGGACACGCCTATCCCTAACTTGATTTCTTCCTCCTTTTGTCTGTCTCAGCCTCTCTTTTTTCCTTTCTAATGTGAACATCTTTCATATTTTTAAAATTAATTTTAATGAGAAAGAAATAGTGATGAGACAGTTTCACAAGAGGTCAGTAGGACAGCTACAATAATTAATATACTACATATTGTTGTCTTTGTAGTAGTTGTTCAGAGTACAAGATGCAGATATGATATCTTGCTTAAACACAATTAGTAAAATATTTCTTCTCATTGAACTAAGAGAAAGTAGCTGTATATGCATTCCAATAATCCATAATAGTAGTGCATTATCAGCAGAATTGGCAATGTTGGAAGCTGTTGACTTGAGCCTTTTATAGCTCAACATACTAATCTGGCTTTACTTTTTATAACTCGTTGTTATGTTTTATGTCTAGTTGTCCCCCCAAAGCCTCATGCAATCATGGGACCTCTAGAGTTTGAGACTTGATTCATGATACACTGGGATTATGCATTTTAGTACAGATGGGATTATGGGTCTGAGTCCTTCTGGGATTATGGGTGTGCCCTAAGGAGAATAGGTTGAGGCAGAGAGCCTGAATGTAATATAAAGAGACAGAGAGACAGCCTCACTCTGTTGCTCTCTGCTCCCCTGGTTGTTCGGTTGCCTCTGTCACCGTATTGTTGCTGTTCTACCGCCATGAACTGCTGCTCTCTGCCATATGCTTCTCTGCCTTGGAGCCAGCCAAGTATGTACTGAAACCTCCAGTAACTGTGAGCTGAATAAACCGTTCCTTCCTTCACTTTGGGTGTCAAGTATTTATACCAGCAATGAGAGAAGAGTAACTAAGACAGAATTTGGTACCAAGAGTGAGGTTGTTGCTGTGACTAACCTGACCATGTGGATTACCAGCTTTTGGGAATGGCTTATGGCAAGAGATAGGAAAGGTTCAGATATGTCGCCTACAATCGAAGCACTGGAAAAGCTTCAGCTGTTCTGTAGAGGGGATTCTGGTCAGAACTCAGAGCAGAACACTAAGAGAAGGCCTGCCTGTAAAGACCAGGTTCAGGAGGTTTCTTCTGGGAAAAAGGACAGCATTGGTAGTTGGACTCCAGATGATTTGTGCTATAGCTTGGCTGAGAGTCTGTTGGAAGTTTGCTCATGTCCAAAGACTTTGCCTAAGACTGAGATTAAACATGGTGGACCGATTAATCTTTGAAGAGATATTTCAAAGCAACAAACTATTTGGGCAGTGGTATGGTTGCTATTGGAAGCTTTTAGCCACATTTATATTGCAAATCAAGAGCAAAGAGCCAAGAAGAATGATTTAGAATGTTGCAAGTTTGGCAGGAGAGCTGTGGAGCTGAGGGGATCTCCATTGCTGGGAAGGAACCAGAGAATCAAAAGGATGACCTGAGGGCATCACAAGAGGTGGCAGCTCTCCACCCTTTGCAGCCCAAGGATTTCAAAGGAGAGAGACTTTGCCTTGAGAAAAAGCCACAGAGACCCAAGTACCAGAATGGTGGCAGCGGCCAAACCAGGTTCCAAAATGGCACCGGCATGGAGAATTTGTTCCTTGGAATCAAGGTCAGAGTGTTCATCAATCCAGGTACTCCACCCCTACAACCAAGAGAGAAGGAAGCCTGGCTACTGCTCCAGCTGGAAGCAGACCTTGGCATCATCTATGTGGTGTTTATTTTAGACACATTCAGAACACAGGAGCTCTGAGGTTAAGAAGGCTTCCACCTCAATTTCAGAAGAAGGCCTCAGAGGCCAGACAGTGTGCCCC
>PVKN010039055.1:0-10949 GCA_004027915.1 Capromys pilorides | reverse complement strand
AGTGACCAGACGATGCAACCTGGTACACAGACTGAAAGCAATCCCAATCAAAATAACAACAGCACTCCTCACAGATTTAGAAAAAAATAATCCCAGAATTCATACAGAACCAGAAGAGACTCAGAAGAACAAAAGAAATCCTGGATAACAGGAAAAAAAAAAAGCAAGAAACATCACAATCTTGGATTTTAAATAATATTGCAAAGCTACAGTGATAAAAACAGTATGGCACTGGCACAAAAACATGGACACATGAATGAGTGCAATAAGACAGAAGCTGCAGAAACAATCCTAGGCTCTTTCAGTTATGTGATTTTTAAAAATATTTTATTTATCTATCTATTTATTTTGGTACAGGGGCTCGCTACCCAGCTCTGATTCATAGCAATCCTCCTGTCTCAACCTCCCCAGCCCTAGAATTACAGGGTGTCCTGCCATGCCTTGGCTTGGGCAGCCTGTATGGTGCAAGATACCGGGGATCGAAGCTGGGTCCTTGTGCTTGTCAGGCAGGCACTTAGACTGTCAAACTATGTGATTTTGACAAAAAGGACTGAAAATATATGCTGGAAGAAAGATGACCTCTGTAACAGATGGGCTGAGGAACCTTTGCTGCTTTGCTAACCACATGCAGAAGACTGATCCAGCCATGTATCTCTCACCTGTGCTAAAATAACATCCAACTGGATCAAAGACCTAACTAGTACAATGGAAATACTGCATCAGCTAGACAATAAGCAAAACTCTTGAAGACACAGCACAGGCAAGGACTTTGTAACTGGAACCCCAGTGACACAAGAAATTTTAATATTAAGAATCAATAAGGGGCCAAGGAGATAGCTCAGGGGCACAAGTGCCTGCCTGGCAAATGCAAGGTCCCGAGTTTGAGTCTCAGTTCTGCAAAAACAAACAAACAAACAAAAATCAACAAATGACATCAGATCAAATCAAAAAGCTTTTGCACAACAACCAAGCAACACAATGAAGGGACTACCTACAGGGTAGAAAAAGTATTTTGTCAGTTACTTTTTTTTTTTTTTTTTTCGTGGGACCAGGGTTCAAACTCATGACCTTGCACTTGCCAGGTAGGCACTTGTGCCATGGAGCTATCTCCCCAGCCCCTTGTAAATTACTTCTTAAGCAGAGGAATAACTATATATTTAAAAAGTGAGACTCCCCTCCAAATAAAAGACCCAATCAGGGTGGGCGTGGTGGTGCACGCCTGTAACTTCAGCACTTGGGAGGCTGAGGCAGGAGGATCAGTGAGTTTGAGACCTGCCTGGGCTACAAAAGTGAGCTCAAGGCCAGCATGAACTGCTAGTGAGACCCTGTCTCAAAAAGACAAGGAAAAAAAAAAAAAAAACCCAATCAGAAAATTGGCAACAAAAATGAATGGATACTCTTAGAAATACAGATGGCCACACTGCAGTCCACAGCAGCCCCGGAGACCAGACCGAGGCAGGCAGAACTGATGGCAGAGGAGATGGTGGGGCTGGGTAGGAGGGAGCTGGTATGACAGCCCCAGTGCCAATGGAGCTGTGCCTGGCACTGGGTGAGATAGAGGGGGTACCCCTGTGGACCCTACAATCTAGACAAAAGGGTGGGAATGAGAGGGAGTATGAATGGCCAATAAATACATGAAGAAATGTTCAACATTGCTGCCATAGAGAAATACAAATTGAAACAAGACTGAAATTATATCTTACTCCAGAAAGAACGGTTATCATTAAGAAATCAAATAATAACACATGTTAGCAAGGTCGTGGGGGAAAAGAATCCTTCTACATTGTTGGTGGGAATATAAACTAGTACAATCACTATGGAAATCCCATGGCAATTCCTCAAAAAGCTGAAAGTAGAGATTACACCTGACCCAGCTTCTAGGTATGTTCTTGAAAGAATTAAATACTAAACCTTTGAAGCAGCCTCTATGTCCATCAGCAAATGACTCAGAAAATATAGTATTTATATACATAGTAGAATATTACTCTGCCATAACAAGGATGAGATTCAGTCATTTCTAGGAAAATGGATATACCCTGAGACAATAATGTCAAGTGAAATAAATCGGAAGGTACCAGCTGTGCACATGTACCAACTCCCCTCGAGGCATGTAATCGCTCCGTGCTGCAAATATGTACTAGTGAAAGGGAAGAAAGCACTTGAACAAATACACTAAAGTGAAAAGGGACCAGGTCCTGACAGGAAAGAGTAAAGCGATTGGTCATGTACCCTCCGGGTTGGGGTGGAGCTCAGTGCAGCACGTCTGGATAGAACGCATGAGGTCCTGGCCAGAATTCCTGCTGGGGGTAGAAGGTGGTACGGACCAAGCTAGACAGGGACTCGAGTGCTTCTGGAATACTTCCGTGGCAGCACCACGGAATGCTGTAGGAGCGAGCACCTAACTTAAGCCCATCTCGGAACAGAGAAGAACTGGGGCCCCAAAGAGGGGAAGAGAATTGTTTTGGGTCGCATGGGACAATGGAAGCTGCTTCAAGCACTGAGCGCCACAAACTTTTGGGATGAGCTGGAAAATGCAACAGAAATCAGGAAGAGGGCCGGAGAGATGGTTCAGTGGTCTAAAGCGCCTGCTTAGGAGGGCTCAGGCAACTGCGGGGACTGCAGTTCGATTCCCGGCACCACATGCTGCGCCAGCGCCACCACCAGGTCAGGCTGAGCCAGCCACAAAATGAATAAATAAAGAAACAAACAAACACAACAAGCAAACAAAGAAATAAATAAATAAATTTTAAAAAAAAGAAATCAGGAAGAACTCGAGAGCAGGAAGGACCAGATCCAGCAATGGAAAGCCGACGTGGAGAGAAAAACATCTCAAAGGGAGAAAAATGCAACGCTGAAGGTGGATTCAGTACATGTCAGAGAAGAGAGAGAGGCCAGTGAGCCTCTGGAGGTCTGCGGAATTCTGCACAAATAGTCTAGATTTGCTAATCTATTGCCAGAATAGCGATAGATTGGCTAAGTTATTATTAATCTTTTTCACATGCCAAACCTGACTCTAGACAGTGTACAGGTGTTAACTTATTTAAGATTCGCAGCAATCCTGTGGGATGAAGCGCGGTCATTACTATTATCTTTTCACAGAAAACGAGAGAAGCAGCTTCCCTTTGGGCGCACAGCACTCTGCTTCCAGCGCTCTGCTTCCAGCTCTCATTCTGCTGAACCAGTCATGTGCTCCTCTCAGAAAAATGGTTCCAACAAGGTTCCTGGGAAGAACTGGGTATTTTCCCTTAGACGAAACGCTGGCACACTATGAAAAAGAGACTCCCTTATCAATACCAGCGTCACTGCCCTCTTAACCTGAATGCTGTCCCCTCCTCCACAAGCAAGCAATAAAACCTGGGCAGAGCAACTTACAACATCCACCGGGAAGGCACGGGTACAGTGATCCCTGGATGGGTCACTTAGGGCCAAGAGCATGTTGTCCTTTGGGGTTGTTCCCTCTTCACTTCCGGATGTCAAAGGCAAGCTTCACAGCCTAAGTCAGAGCATTGGGGTGTATGCATCCCACCCTGGCTCCCGCCTTCCCAATTATGGGAGGAGGGGGGGAGTTACATTTTTCTCAAGTAGCCTATACTAGACAGAAACATTTGCACAAACAGTGTAGTACGAAAACACACACATTCCCAACAGCAGCTCCTTCCACTATTTTGTGAGCAGGTTATCAGAAAGTAACTGTCCTCTCTCTCTCTCTCTGGAACCGGGAATCGAACTCGGGACCTTGCACTTGCCAGACAGGCACTTGTGTCCCTGAGCTATCTCCCTGGCCCCTGTCCTCCTTTTTCATAGGTGCCGGGGCATTAGGAGCAGAAGCAGAAGCTGTGTGCGGAGACCAGGGAACAGGAGCTGGCTGAGGAGCCAGGGTTTCCCTGTGGTGCTCCCTGGTGAGGGCAGGCTGTTCTCGGGTGAGGGCACACTGCGTTTGCAGGACGGCGGCGCACTGGAGCGTAGGGATCCGGAAGCCAGCGGTGAGTTCAGGAGGGAGCTGCCCGGGCCGGGGTGTGGCCCAGCGGCACAGCGCCACTTCGCGTCCGCGGGGCCCTGCCTGCGACTCACAGCCCTGCAAAGCGGAAAAACAAAAAAGGAAGGAGTAAAGCAACACCAACATTAAGAACCGAGGACTGGGTTTTATTGCCTCAAAGTAGGAAGGGAAGGGGCTGTGATGGGCTGTGATGGGCTCCTCGGGACGCAAAACCGAGGCTCCGCGCCGCCCCCCTGAGACACCAAATGTGCATCCCTCGGGCAGTGTCAGGGACTTCTCCAGCTCTTAAGGAAAGATCCTACACAGGACTTGAAAATCTGTGTATCCGCTGCTGGGAGACGCTGTTGGCATCAAGCTCCACTCAGGAACAATCAGTCTAAGGAGAGAGCAGGATGGAGGAGAGTCACGCAGGACCGCTCCCCGCCCCACGGCTCCCTCTGCCAGGACCTCCCTGCTAAGGTCCAGCTCTCTTGGCTCCTAAGTCACCACACGCGCCTTTCTCCCAGGCCACTGCATCACTGCTCTCCCACAGAAAACCCCTCCTCTGCCCTTCGTCTTGCCTGCAAGTGGGTCCACGGCTCAGTGGATGTGACGAATGTTGCTGAATACAGGCCCCGCACCCAAGGGTCCACGGAGCATAACCCTGGCACACCCAGCTCCCGCCCCTCCAGATGACATACCACCAGAGCAGGGCCTCTGGAAGTAGATGGTGAGGACAGCGCCCACGATGATGCCCAGTACACCCAGGCTGAAGGCCATACCGCACAGCACATTCTCCAGGAGATCGGAGGGCAGAGCGTCGTGGGGCACTGGAGAAAAGGGGGCGGAGCAGGTCAGCATGGAGATCCTGCGTGCCTGTGTGCGTGCGTGCGTGCGTGCGTGCATGCGTGGGTGTGGAGGAGCCCTCTGCCCAGGGAGTGACTTGGTCTCTGGGATGGCAAGGGAGAGACTCAGGCCTGGAAGGCCAAAGTTGGCTACAGGGAGGATAGACCAAACAAGACTCAAGCGGAGAAAGAGGGCCCCTCCCACAGGTCCATGTCTTTTTCCCCTCCAAGGACCAGACTTCGGGGACAGGGCCTCACCCCAATAGGCAACTGCGGTGTAGCCGTCAATTCCATGAGTGGCCAGGCAGGTGAAAAGGTCGGAGGGTTCCGGCGTGAAGTTTAAATAAGAAAAGGCTTGGAAGTTGAGTCCACTGACTGCCGAGACAAAAGTGGGTCCAGCTCCTTCCACTGGCTCATAATTGTGCTGCCAGTTCACCGTCAGTATGGGGGGAAAGAGATTACTGACGAAGCAGACCAGCGTGTTGGGCTTGCCAAACTCCAGGGGCTTCAGTGTGAACACCTCGGCGACAGGGAAGCCTGGGAGGAAGCAGAGGTGCCAGGGAAGAAAGGACAAGGTCAGATGGTACCTTTGCATTTGGGGAGCATGAGGCATATGGGAGGGAAGGCAGCGCAGGACTCGGGGTGGAGCTCCAGGACCAGGGGCCAGGGCAGAGCCACCGCTGAGCCACAGTGGGGTCACTGGGAAGCCCTCTGCCCTGACCTCAGCAGCACACCCTGTGTTGGTGCCACCCGGGTATCTAACAAGCACTGTGTTCTCCTGGAAACACTCCAGTCTCCCTTCCCTGAAGCACAGGTGCTCACGGCGGACACCAAATGGTCCCTGTTAAGGTCATGGGTCCAACAAATGATTTGGAAAGCCTGTGCCATGCCAGGCGCCGTCTCCTGCCCATGAGAAGATGCAAGGTTCAGACTGTGGCAGATGGAAACAGAAAAGTCCTTGGGAAGGAGGCAGAGGTCTGAGAATCAGATGGGAGGTAGTGAGAAAGCGACACACAGGGTGTTTAGACTAAGGAGAGCAAATGGGCCCAACCTCCACCCTGCCCCACACTCTAACCTCTGGATGTTGGGATTTGCCCATTGAACACTGGGTCCAGGCCCTGGATCATATCCCTACAGAATTCTTTGTCAAATGCAATGGCAGAGGCATCGCTCTGGTCCGAGGCCCAGTCAGCAAATTCAGGCAGGCGAGGTACCCGGGTGTCCTTGGAGAAATCGAAGGAGAAAAGCTGGTCCTCGTCATAACTCTCAGAGAGACCGATGTTGGGAGAGTCTTCTTGGCAGAACACTGTGTGCCGGAACGTGTGGTTTTGCAGCTCCTCCCACCACACCAGGCTGTGAGCTGCAGAGAGACAGGGTGGACTTTGGGGAGTTGGAGCTGCACCCCTGTCTTTATGTTAGACAATGGCAAGGCCTGCTCTGGGGCACAAAGGAGTGTGGTGGAGGCCATTCATCTGATGCTTAGGCTCCTTTCCCAGCAGGAGTGAAGAAATAAAGGAAGTGTGCCGAGCCACCTTTGCCCATAGAAAGGCGAATCATCCAAAGTTGCAAAAGACGAAGGAGGTCCACTGTGTGAATGACACACTCCGTCACTGAGCTGGTTGTTTGGCCACCGTGCAAAGGCACAGCCGAGGAGGCAGGTGGAGACCAAAATCCAGCTTGCATTCTGCTCACGGCGCCACGCGCCCCAGCCCAGGGATGCATCCCCACAGGGAGGACCTGTCTCACTCACCAGAAGCCATGGATGGGTCCTGTCTTTGACAGTGTGAAGGAATGATGCTGGCCTCCCTGAGCCCCAGTGACCCTGCCCTACCTTTCACTAAACACACAGGCAACTGAACACCAGACTTTCCTCAGCCACATCCTTGGCACTCGACCTCTCTGAATATCTCTTCCACCACCCATCCCCTCAAGATGACACCATGGGGGAAGTAGTCCCAGCTGCAGGAAACCCCTCTTCTTGGAAACTCTTGGCAGGAATCCCTCCCGAACAGCAGGAAACCTTCTACCCATCTACTAGCATGACCGCTTTGTAGACTGAGAAGGCTCTGCCAGGCTGCCCTCCCATTCTGCCCCTTCCACAACAGAGAAGAAGCTGTCGAGCACACGTAGATGTTTTTTTCCAGCACTGCACAGCGAGTGTGATGACAGACAGCAGGGAGCGTTAGGCTGGAGGGATGGGAGTAGCTGCTTTGTTCAAATCCTAGCCCTACCACTCTGCAGCAGTGCGAACTTGACGGCCGGGGCGCTGGCTCAGTGTCATCCGTGCCTGCTTGTACAAGCCCCTTAAACTTGTGGTCTCATGTTCCGTGTGCACGAAAATGGACAGAACGATCTCTGCTTGAAGTTGTCTGAAGTGGACCGTGAGAGAAGCCTGGCACTGCTTGCGGTTACGCTTTGCCAGCCCTCTGTCACCACCACCTCGTCTTTCCCAGCTCTTAGAAAGCATAGGGCTTATGCCGGATGGGAATCCCTGCGCTCTAGGGCAGGTGGGGTGGACGAGACAGGGAGCCGGAAGCTGGGAGCCCGTCCGTCTTACCTGCGGGGACAGCCTGGGAGTGGGGCAGCAGCCACAGGAGCTGAAACAGCGGCGGCAGCAGTAGCGCAGCTCCTTCACTCAGCTTTTGATCCATACCTTCACACCACACTGTAAATGTCCCCAGCTCCCTCCCCCAGTGGTAGCTTTAGGCCGGTCTTGTTGGGCCAGTGCCTCTCCAGCAGCGCCCCTTTTCAGCTAAACCAATCACAGAAGAGTAGGGCTCAACATCATCAGTCACCGGGGAGAGACTGGGGCCAGCAGCCTCCCGCAAACTTGCCTTTTCAGCCAGCTCTGTATGTGCCCATGGGGAACGGCTGCCTCCTGGTGGAGCTCCCTCTGCAGCCCGGGCTGTCCAGTAGCGCCGCCCGGTGGCAGATCGGGCAGGGCATCCTCTGTGCGCTCCCACCCCCCAATTCCCACCAGCGACTCCTGGAACCCCCTCTTTATCCAGAAGGTTATTCTAGCATTAACTCTACTCATACCACAGAAACATACTGAAAGTGTACTGAGTGCTGAGTATTCAGCCCCATATTAGAAGAAAGCAGCCCCTGTCCCTATTACGAGATTGTGCACTGTGGTTTCAACTTTATAGTTACCTAGAAAATTCCAGAAGTAAAGAGTTTTAAATTGTGCACCCTTCTAAGGAGCACGATGACATCCTGGGCAGTCCCTGTTATTTGTCTCTTTGCTTAGTGTGTCTGAGCCTGTCCCCACTGCCTCTTAGTCACTCACTGGGTAGCATCTCCTTCCGCAGACTGATGGTCTCTGTACTGCAGTGTGTGTTCCAGTGATCTTTATTTTATAATGGTCCCAAAGTGCCAGAGCAGTGATGGCAATTCAAATATGCTAAAGGGCAAGAAATGCGAAAGCCCTAACGTGGCCCCTTTAGGTGAATAGGCGAAAGTTCTTGGCTTCATAAGGAAAGGGAAGGGAAAAAGCTGGGTGAGTGCAGTGCAACACACACACACACAGCCTGGGAAGGGGTTGTTCATTTTTGTTACAGTATATTGTTATAATTTTATTATTGTTGTTAATCTTGTGCACCCAACAAATATGTTTATCACAGTTATGTATAAGAAAACACACAGTACCTACAGGGCCCGGAGCTATCCATGTTTTCAGGCACTGACTGAGAGACCTGAAGACTGGTTTACAGTGGGCTTACAGGACTCCTGCAGTCAGGTGTGGAAGACAGCAAAAGGGCAGTCTGCATGCAGAGATCCGAATAATCCAGTCAGAGGGGCTCACTGTAGAGTCTATATGAGAAAACCAAAGGCTCTGCGTTGGAAGACTGGAGAATCTGCACTGGAAGGCAGAAGTTTATGCTGGAAGCCTGAGACCACATTCAAAGGTGATGAGGACGCCTGAGCGCTCCAAGAAGCACAAGCAAGACTTCTTTCTTTCCCTTTTTATTCCACCTGGGCTACAAGCCTATTGGTTGGTGCCACCCACACCCAGGCAGGGCCTTCCTCTTCAGCAAGTCCATCAACCACAGACAGATAAGCCGATCAGCTGGACATTTCTTATTAAAGTGGATGCCACAGTTAACTACCACAGCTTCCAGGCATATTCCTGCTTTCAAAGAGTTTACATCCTAGTTGGAGAGGGGTCGATGAATAATTACACAGTAATGTAATGTATGCCAGCATGTGCCAAGCCTGCCCGGGGCAAAGACTGCTCTCTCTCATGTCCTTCCACCATATTTCTACCTTGGAACCACCTGGCCATGGACAGAAAGCATGAGCTAAAATAAACCTTTCCTCCTCTAAGTTTCACTTCTCAACTACTTGTTTTCATTTATGGATATGTGCATGGCACGGTGAGAGGATGACATAAAACATTACTTCTTCCTAGAACTTTATTTTTTTAAAATTTATTTATTTATTTATTTATTTATTTATTTATTTATATTATAGCTGGCTTAGCCTGCCCTGGGAGTGGGGCTGGTGTGGTGCCGGGGACCGAACTCTGGTCCCTGCAGTTGCCTAAGCTTGCCTAAGTTGGCACTTTAGACTGCTGAGCTATCTCGCCGGCCCTGCTCCTAGAACTTTAAATTATCAAATCTTTTCATCACCATCCACTTGTTAAGGGTACCTTTATTCATTCCATGGTATCTCAGCTTCTCAAAAAGCTGACCAATACAGAATATAATATACAGACAACTTATGCAATTCAAAGTAATTACATGGGGCTGGTAAGATAGCTCAATGGACTAAAGCACCTGCTTAGACAAGCTTAGGCAAGAGCAGGGAGAGCAGTTCAATCCCCAGCACCACATGCTATGCCAGCCCTGTCCCCAGGGCAGGATGAGCTGGCCACAGAGTCTGGGCATAGTGGCACATGCCTATAACCCCAGTGCTGAGGAGGTTGAAAGCAGGAAGATCAGGAGTCCAAGCTGCATAGTAAGACCCTGTAACAACCAAACACATTAAATAAATAATAATCATATGAATTCCTGACATCAGTAAAAGTGTGACTGTAGGGTTGATCCTTTGGCTTCAAATCCATGCCCATCATTTTCTACTGGATAACTGTTTTCTCTTTCACACGCACTATGGAGATAATGATAACAATTCTTCATTTGTTTATTAATCCTTCCAATAAATATTTACTGAGCATGTACTATGGGTTTGTCACTCTTTAAAACAATAAGTCTTGGAAGTTTGAAAAGAAAATATTTTGGCTTCCTAATACATGAGTAATCACACCATACATAACACCAGAAAAAGAGGAACACAGACAGCCTATCATCCACTATCAGTGCTAGGTGGTAAACATAGCCAGAATGGGGATGTAAGGGAAACCAGATTGGAGGGTGAGAGAACTGAGAAATTCACACTGAAAAAATATGAAGAATACAATCAGAGCATGAGTGGATCTGGGACTAAAGCACACGGGCTGTTGGGGGCCACGAAATGCAGAGAACATGGGAGTCTAACTCGCTTGAGGTTGAATCAGAAAACCTGGCACGTGAGGTGTGAGAAAAGTAGACAGCAATAGTGGGCAGAGCTTGGGCTGACAAAGGTCACTTGAATCACCCAGGGTCAGAAAGAGATTTACACACTTAGGATGGGTGAAGCCAGAAGTCCTGGGAGGCCCTGAGCCGGAAGCAGCTTGAGGGACCCAGAGCAAGACTCAAGATGGCTGCCATGGGCCGGCGAGATGGTTCAGTGGTCTAAAGCACCTGCTTAGGAGGGCTCAGGCGACTGCGGGGACTGCAGTTCGATCCCCGGCACCACATGCTGCGCCAGCGCCACCACCAGGGCAGGCTGAGCCAGCCACAAAATGAATAAATAAACAAACAAACAAACACAACAAGCAAACAAACAAATAAATAAATAAATAAATAAATAAAGGCTGCCATGCTGAAGACAGGTCTCATTTTCCAGGGAGCAGGAGTTCTAACAGAGAGTAAACGAGCAGAGAGGTCATTTAGAATCCACTACAATAACCTAGGCTGGGAAACCGGCAGACTCATTTAGTGATAATATCAACAAAAGACTTTCAAAAGATATTTCAGAAGATGGCAGGTTTTCCTCAAGAGCTAAGAATAATGCGAGGAAAAAACTTC